>JALPQI010004120.1:0-12274 GCA_025490895.1 Thaumatotibia leucotreta | reverse complement strand
TATTACTAATATGTAGTCTTGACACTTGGAGACTTTATACATCTCCGAGATTATCTTTTTATTTTAATTTTTCCTATTTTAATGTATATTATGTCGACACTTAGAGTCCTTTACACCTAAGTAATTTTAATTTTGTATTCAGATTTTCTGTCCTAGTTATTTCTATTTCTATTTTTTATTTTCTTGTGATAGTTGTCATATATGTAACGGGCAAGTACGAATATAAATTCTCATAAAACTAAATATGGTCAGCATTCATAGTATTTAAATTATATTGTCTGCCTGATAGCTTGCACAGTCATGCTCACTTTAAGGTCTCTGCTTACGGTGGCGTCGTTGATCGGGTCGCCACTTTCCCGAAAGAAGGTTGAGGGAGGCGATGGCTGAGATACGCGTCATACTCGTGAACGGGTGCTGTTTGCGGAGACCGGTCTAATCAAGCTCACTCATGGCTTAAATTCAAACAATTTTCCTGCTGTTCTTGATATGAGAAATTGAATTCGCTACATGTTTGTTTATTTATGATTATTTAATATTATGACGCATGGAGACCTTATACATCTCTGAAACATTTAGTGAAATGTATCCGTTTGTTTTCTTTTTACTCTGACAACTAGAGACCTTTACATCTCTAGCAGTATAATAATGCTAATTTTAACGTTTAACTAAAAACAATTGTATGCCCTTTTACATATATCTTTACATCTATACATTTCTCAAAATTCATTAAATTTATATAATTGTTCTGACTATTAGAGACTTCATCTCTATTTAATGTACTACATCTGTATTTATATTAAATCAAATTTATGTTTCGCTTTTAATTAATGCATGTTAGCCGTAAGATGTTATAAAACTATTATTTGAAAAAAGAAAGTCCCGCTGAGTTTCTTGCCGGATTCTTCTCAGGCAGTGGTGTAGGGTTAGAACCGGAGGTAGTTTTTTTTTCTCTCATTCGCTATTTAGTTTAACGATTCAAAAGCGCTCGTTGCTGGGCCTAATTGAATAAAGAATATTTTGACTTTGACTTGACTTGATTTTACAAAATTCACCTTCTAAGGGGTTGAAATGGGGGTCCAAAGTTTGTATGGCGAAATAAGATTAGTTGAACTATTTGATCCGAAACTTCGCAAAAGTATTCTTTAAAGTAATTGAGTAAAGGTATGTTAAAGGTTTTTTGAAAATTCAACCCCCGGAAAACGGTAAAAAGGGTGACGAAGTGAAAAAATCAAGTTGGGTATCGTTTCTATGGTTTATCGGGACGTAGATCACGAATACAATAACGATTTTTAATTTTAACGCGGCGGACGTGAAAAACTATGTACACGGTTATAGTGTAATGGGGTAAAATTCGAAAAATATCAATATAATTTTATTATTTATCTTTTATCTTCTATACATATAAAAGAAGAAGCTCCCTGACAAAGATGCACGCACAGCCTAAACCCCTGGTCCTAGAGACTCCAAATTTGGCGTGTAGGTTCCTTTTATGGTGTAGACGAGCACTAAGAAAGGATTTTTCAAAAGTCACCTTCTAAGGGGTTGAAATGGGGGTCCAAAGTTTGTATGGCGAAATAAAATTAGTTGAACTATTTTATCCGAAACTTCGCAAGAGTATTCTTTAAAGTAATTAAGTAAAGGTATGTTTAAGGTTTTTTGAAAATTCAACCCCTGAAAAAGGTAAAAAGGGTGACGAAGTGAAAAAATCAAGTTGGGTATCGTTTCTATGGTTTATCGGGACGTAGATCACGAATACAATAACGATTTTGAAATTTAACGCGGCGGACGTGAAATACTATGTACACGGTTATGGTGTGATGGGGTAAAATTCGAAAAAAAACAATACAGTTTTATTATTTATGTTCATTTCTGGTTCTTAAGATTCCAAATTTAGCGCGTAGGTTTCTTTGAGGGTGTAGGGGTGCTCTAAAAAAGGTTGAGTCGAAATCCACTCCTTAGAGGGTGCAATGGGGGTCCAAAGTTTGTATGGCGAAACAAAGTTATTTAGACTATTTGTCCGAAACTTCGTAGGAGTATTCTTCAAAGTAATAGAGTAAACATATGTTGCAGGATTTTTGAAAATGTAACCCCTGAAAAAGGTAAAAAGGGCGATGAAGTGAAAAAATCAATTTGGGTATCGTTTCTATGGTTTATCGGGACGTAGATCACGAAAATAATAACGATTTTAAAATTTAACGCGGCGGACGTGTAATACTATGTACACGGTTATGGTGTGATGGGGTAAAATTTGAAAAAAAAAACAATAGAGTTTTATTATTTATGTTCATTTCTGGTTCTAGAGATTCCAAATATAGCGCGTAGGCTTCTTTGAGGGTGTAGGAGTGCTCTAAAAAAGGTTAAGTCAAAATCCACTCATTAGAGGGTGCAATGGGGGTCCAAAGTTTGTAAGGGGAACTATTTAAACTATTTATCCAAAACTTCACAGGAGTATTCCCAAACATAAATGACTAAAGAGATGTTTTAGGGTTTTTCGAGAATTCAACTCTTGAAAGTGGTAAAAAGGTTAACAGTAAAAAAACAACATGGTTATCGTTTCTATAGTCTATCGTGTCGCTGTACAGAGGTGTACGTGAAATACCATCTCCTCTTTTATGGTATCATGGGCTTGCGGGTTATGACCAGAATAGACCAGAAATAAACACAAAAACGATACCCCTGTATCGTTTTTGTGTTTATTTCTGATTCAAAAAATTCTAAATATAGCATGTTAACCAACGTTAATAACCTTTTAAGTTTTCCTGAGTTTTCACGCGATAGTAATCAAAAGTACATATTATCTGTGTATTCAAGAGGTTTTTTTATAAAGTCAAAACAGCCGTCACCATAAATTTCGTAATTTTTGATCCAATTGTGTAATTCGATGTATCCCAGAGGTTCTTATTGACAAACTGCAAAAAAGGCTGCCTCATTCAATTTCCGTTTCGATATTGTCCGTCATAAAAATCGGTGGTAATCTGAAGTTCTGACTGATCTGTTCATCATAGTGAAGCAGAAGTCAAATTTGCAAGAAACTGTAACAATCTTGATTTACTTCAAATGTTAATCAGCTCGGCTAATTATGATCATCTTTGTAAGTCCTGGGAAACGACAAATGATAGTTTATCATCAAAACACAACAATCACCTATGTGAGTGTATGTAAACTTTTAATGATAAAAAACATTTGTCGGTTACCAGATGGTAAAGATGACCATAATATGATAGCGTGATTCCTACGGAATTCGAAGTCAAAATTGCAAGAAAAGTTTGCCATCTCGAATTTAGGTTTTAAGTTTAAAACGCCCGTGATAAAAATTGATAAAACGCGGCCGAACCGCGGGTAAAAGCACCACCCGCCACACTTAAATCGGTTAAGACAAATGCGAGATAATCGCGGGAAAACATTAACACGCAGTGAATAGATATTAGTACGCGGGCGAAGCCGCGGGTAACTGCTAGTAATTCATAAGCCTATACAGGGTGTAATCGATAAGTGTTTACAGGCCATAATTCCGTAAATATGAGAGATACCAGAAAACTTATAACTGATATCGAAAGTACGTTACCCAACGAGTAAAATTACATTAATAACTTTTTCTAAATAGATGAAGTAATATTAAAAATACTAACTTAAAACGCTCCCATACATTTAGTATGACGACTTACAGCCTTAAAGAATGTCGGGTGTCGTAAGAGATAAAACTGTTACAGATTCGTTATTTGTGCGAATAGCTTGTAATAAAATAATGATACTACCGTTTATGAAATAATTAATCTAACATTTATTCTTAAATAAAGAAATATCCGTATTAAACTAGTCTTTGAATGAACGGTTACGTACTAAATGTATTGGAGGGTTTGAAGTTAATATTTGAGATATTTCTGATTTTATTTCAAAAAAGTTATTAGTGTAATTTTACTCTTTGGGTAATGCACTTTCGATATCAGTTAAAAAGGCCATAGTCGGATTTTCATAGTAAGTCAGCCTTTAAATCAACCAGACTCTAGTATTTTTTTGTGAGTACCTCTTATGGTGAAGAATATTTCTGCTGAGTATCAACGTCCTATCGGTGACAGTTTTTGACTTATGATTTTTTTTAGTTTTTTCATTAATGTGTTGTATCTCAGGATGTATAAAAGCGAATTGCTTCAAATTTTGAAATAATGTTCTTTATTTAGATATGCATCGAATTTTAAAAAATGAATATCGATTGTCGTATAAAAAAAAGAAAAAAAAAGACCAAAAAATTTTTCATATTTTTTTTTGTGTACCTATGAAGTAGTGACACCTGTATTTTCTTTTTCTAATTATAGACCATACATTGGCCTACTAGTTGCCTAAGTATCAAAATTTTCCAAGCGGTACTCCTTACCAAAAATCGGCAATATGTGTGGTCAAGTTCTGCATTCAATCGGTGTTTTTCAATGTAGTATATAAACTCTTCATTTATATTTGACTTTTCTTATCAGGTTATCTTATTTAAGAGTAAATGCTAATGACAACTTAATGTCATCATGATGCAAGCTGTTTATTTCATTATTAATCGGCCGTTTACCATTTCAACTAGCGTATATAGTAATATATTCAAGAAATATATTATTTTTAATGAATATCTCATAAATAATATCGAATTACGCTAGTTAAAATAATAAACGGCCGATTAATAATGAAATAAACAGCTTGCATCATGATGACATTAAGTTGTCATTAGCATTTACTCTTAAATAAGATAACCTGATAAGAAAACTCAAATATAAATGAAGAGTTTGTATACTACATTGAAAAACACCGATTGAATGCAGAACTTGACCACACATATTGCCGATTTTTGGTAAGAAGTACCGCTTGGAAAATTTTGATACTTAGGCAACTAGTAGGCCAATGTATGGTCTATAATTAGAAAAAGAAAATAGAGGTGTCACTACTTCATAGGTACACAAAAAAAAATATGAAAAATTTTTTGGTCTTTTTTTTTCTTTTTTTTATACGACAATCGATATTCATTTTTTAAAATTCGATGCATATCTAAATAAAGAACATTATTTCAAAATTTGAAGCAATTCGCTTTTATACATCCTGAGATACAACACATTAATGAAAAAACTAAAAAAAATCATAAGTCAAAAACTGTCACCGATAGGACGTTGATACTCAGCAGAAATATTCTTCACCATAAGAGGTACTCACAAAAAAATACTAGAGTCTGGTTGATTTAAAGGCTGACTTACTATGAAAATCCGACTATGGCCTTTCCTGATATCTCTCATATTTATCTCATATGTAAATATGAGAGATATCAGGAAATTTTTAACTGATGCATTACCCAAAGAGTAAAATTATAGTTTTATCTCTTACGACACCCGACATTCTTTAAGGCTGTAAGTCGTCATACTAAATGTATGGGAGCGTTTTAAGTTAGTATTTTTAATATTACTTCATCTATTTAGAAAAAGTTATTAATGTAATTTTACTCGTTGGGTAACGTACTTTCGATATCAGTTATAAGTTTTCTGGTATCTCTCATATTTACGGAATTATGGCCTGTAAACACTTATCGATTACACCCTGTATAGGCTTATGAATTACTAGCAGTTACCCGCGGCTTCGCCCGCGTACTAATAGGACGATTCGTGTAAGAATGTGCAGTAATGTTTATTTACTTTATTTTATTTACAGGAAGAAGAAAGAATGTGACACAGGTGTAGAGACAGCGACAAACACACATCGCTGTGACGGCACTACTGAGACGGGGCAGGTAAATGCTTGTTTCGTAGGATAAATACTAGTAACTGGCCACGTCTATAATTTGCCACCGTATAATACTTGCAGGGTAAATTGCTAGTAACTGGCCACCTTCCAGTAACGGGCCACCTTGAATAAAAATTAACTCTATTTAACATATTGCGAAAACACAAATCAAATTATTTATTAACTAAATATTTTGATTTGTACTTTTAATTTTTCTCTAGTAGTCACACTACTTGATACTATATAAATTATAAATATTAGAAACGGATGTAACGGATTGCATATACCCAAGAAATTTGACCGGTGGTTGCTAAGACCGAGTGGCCGAGGGGTACAGGCATCAGCCGCGAAAGCTGAGTACGTGGGTTCGATCCCCACCTCGGACATAGGTGATCTTGGTCGTTTTTCTTTGGTATATGACATCTAATATTTATAATTTAACTCTATTTACTTAAAATTTGAATTTTGGAAGAGGGAGAGTGATTGACCTTGACAAGGTACATGGTTTTAAAATGATTTATAACTATAAGCACATAGAGTTAATTCTGATATAAGGTGTCCAGTTACTGGCGAATGGCCAGTTACTAGCAATTCGCCCTACTAAAACCGAAATGTTCAACTATTAACAAAATTCATTTTCACAATTACTTCTTCTTTTAAATCAAAAGATCCCTATCGGGATTACATAACAAAACCCCACAATTCTAATATCGGTTAACTAAACACGAAACTAGGTAATTAGGAATGCTTATCACTTATGATAATACAAATTTACACTAAAGCAAAAACGTCGTAACAGGCAATCCGCCGTTATTACCATAATTTTATTTGTGTCTGTGTTATGTTGACAATATGTGTTATGTGAAGATTAGCATTGCGGAGAATTATGTCAGTGTCAACAATATCAACATCCTTTTCACAATAGCACACGGATGCCGCTTAGTGACAGTAAGAATACATTTCTGTTACGACATTGTGGGATTATCCGCATTGTAAAAAAGTAACACCAACATCAATTTGTTTAATTATAAAAAAAAAACAAATTGATGTTTTCTAATAATGAATTGATTACAGCGCCCTCTATAGCAAATTTAACGCAACGGAGAGTTGTCGAGTTTGCGGACGATTGTTGTAGACACACGTCATTGAGTGGCTTAAGGTTGTAGTACCTTCGAAACATTAAGTACAGATGTCGCTAGTGATTAGCTTCACAATACTATTGACTAAATTCGCTGTGATCGACGGAAGGTCGTCTGGTGTAATTGGAAGCACGTTGGACCGGCAATCCAGTGGGCGCGGGTTCGAATCCCGTGACAACCAGCCTTTCGCAGTTGATTTTTTTCTAAGGTAAGCACATCTGTAAAGACATTGTGGGAAGGATACATTTGTCACCACCCCAACTCTTTCCATGGGTGTCGTAAGAGTTGACAATCGAAGTATCACTGACCATTTCATTTAAAAAGGTCTTCGCACACTATAACAACTCTACGGCGACTTGACTCTGTGCTCAATATTGAAATTGAAGCCCTAAGTATGTCATATATCCTAGGTTTATTTTCAAAAAATAATATTAAAGTGACGAGTGATCTAAATGTCGTACACTAAAGGTCAACCCCGACACGTTCGTCACACATTGACCACACGTTGTCCACGCGGCGACTATGCATTTGAGACTGACTGACGTGTATCGAGCAACCATTTGCATTGCTCACTCGTTCACGTCGCGTTGTCCATTAGTGAACATTGGATGGATCAACCAGTTGACCACCATAAAAAGTTTGCTCACATCACAAGCCTTAATTGAGCTTACCGTGGGACTAGGTCGATTTGTGTAAGATTATAATAATAAAAAAACCGGCCAAGTGCGAGTCGGACTCGCGCGCGAAGGGTTCCGTACCATTATCAATGTATTATTAAAAAGTATAGTTAAATTAACCTACCTCAAAAACTATAGGAGATAATTCAATCAAACCAAAAATCGATGATAGAGTTTATTAATGTGCATAATATTTAGAATTTTATATCGCGTAGTTTAAAAAATAGAGGGGGGGACACATTTTTCAGACTTTGAGAGCTGATACATATCTCGAAAACGATTTGCTTAAATAAAAATGAGATTTATAAACCTTCTCTCTCTCTTGGGGTGGACAAAGCTCAATTAAATTCTTCAAACAACTTTGACTTAAATGCATTAAATATTCACTTCAGTACTTCTCCAGTAATTCTCGATGCTTCTATTAAACAATCTACACTGTCACTTCTTGCCAACATAATACACCTTGATTTGCCTCCTTTTGAACTTGGTAATATTTCGCCGCAAGATACACTTGCAATTCTAAAATCTTTTAAGACGAAGGCCGTTGGCGAAGATGGCCTGGGTGTGGACATGCTTATGCTTGTGGCGGATAACATCGTTCCCGGTTTTTCTTCTATCATTAACTTCTCCTTATCCACGGGTACATTTCCTTCGTCATGGAAGAGTGCCCACGTAATTCCACTCCCCAAAACCTCTAATCCTGTCGATTTCTCTCAATACCGTCCCATATCCATTCTCCCTATTTTATCAAAAGTTATCGAACATTTTGTTAATCGCCGCCTCCTATCTCATCTTAATATGCATTCCCTGTTAAATCCCTTCCAATCTGGTTTCCGCCCCGGGCATAGCACAGTCACCGCCTTGGTTAAGGTCACCGACGACATTCGTCTTAATATTGAGCATAAGAAGCTCACAATCCTCGTTCTCCTGGATTTCAGTAGTGCTTTCAACACTGTTGACTTCGACATACTTCTCGCTATACTCCGTACTCTTAACTTTTCTGAAACAGCGATTTCTTGGTTTCGCAACTACCTTATTGGTAGGAGGCAGCGGATGAGAGTTGACGACAAGCTGTCCGACTGGTGCGAACTCTCCGCTGGCGTCCCCCAAGGTGGGATACTTTCTACACTTCTTTTTTCAATGTTCATTAATGGAATCACCAGGTCCCTTAGTTCCTCTTATCACTTATATGCGGATGACCTACAGATATACTCAGCGGCTAGTATTGAGGAATTGTCGAGCTTAGTTAATAACATTAATAGTGATTTAGACTTAATTCGGTGTTGGGCTTATAATTATGGTTTAAAAGTTAATGCGAAGAAATCGCAAGCGATTGTTATTGGTAGCCCTTACTACATAAAAAAGCTCGCGGACATGACGGTTCCAGATATTTATTTTGGTGATACTTCTATTCCTTTCTCTTCGACTGTACGAAATTTGGGTATTATCATGCACCAGATGCTTTCTTGGACAACCCATGTAGCGGACGTTAGCCGAAAGGTGTTTGCGTCACTTCACTCTTTGAGACGCCTACAAAATTTTCTCCCACTTCAAACTAAAATTACCCTAGCGCAGTCTCTCTTGCTTCCTCTTCTGGATTATGGAGATATTGCTTTTCTAGATCTGAGGGAGGAGCTGCTGGATAAATTTGAGCGTCTACAAAATGTATGCATTAGATACATTTTTGGCTTGCGAAAATATGATCATGTTTCTCAGTTTCGTTCTCAGCTCGGCTGGCTTCCGATCCGTCGTCGCAGAGACGTACATATCCTGTCTTTACTTTTTAACGTACTTTTTAATCCTTAGCGTACTTACTCCAGATCTTTTTTGGTGCGTGCTGTGAAATTGTGGAATGGGCTTCCATTGTCCATCAGACAATCCAGTCTGTTGCGTCATTCAAGAACAATCTGAAAAAGTTGTGGCTCTCCGATATTTTGTGAATTCGTTGGGTATTTTTTTTTATTTATTTTTTATAGATGTGTAGTATATGTACGTATATTTATTGTATATATTAACCATATATGTGTATTTTATGTACGAAGTTAGCTTAGTAAGTATTTAATTGTTATTTGGTACTCTAATACATACACCACAGTACACGTGTATGTTTGTCTATCTTTTGCTTCCTATACGCAACTCCTTTGCTCAAAGGTTAACTGGAAGAGATCCCTTACAGGGATAAGTTCGCCTGTGTACCTGTCAAATTTACTGTTAATATGTGTATTTTTACCTGTGTTTTGTGTACAATAAAGAATTTACATACATACATACATACATACATAAACCTTCATATCATTTTCAAAGACCTTTTTATTAATACTCCACACGCTTATATACAACTAAAATAAATGTTCTATCCCTCAGTTACATGTATGGTGGGCCCCCACCCCAATGGTTTTTTTTTTACAATTTAGTATCATAATCCTGTAGCGGGTCATACAACACATATCCTTAGCAAATTTCGTTACTGTAGCATTTACAGTTTCCGAGTAAATCGGCTGTGACAGACGGACAGACGGACATGACGAATCTATAAAGGCTCCGTTTTTGCCATTTTGGCTACGGAACTCTAAAAACTAACTTTGTTGTTGTTGTTGTATCCTGGCCATTTTTTCCGCAACTCGACAGCGAACGTGCTTATTTTCCGTAGTCCCAACGCTGGCCTGGTACTTGTTGGGGACTTCACATACACCCTTGAATTTCTTCGCAGGTGTATGCGGGTTTCCTCACGATGTTTTCCTTCACCGTAAAGCACTTGTGAATATCAAATGGTATTTCGTATACATAAGTTTTTTGAAAAACCCATCGTTACGAGCCGGGGATCGAACCCAAGACCGCTGCGTAGCAGCCGTGCGATTTACCACTAGGCCACAAGCGCTCTTTAAACTGAAAAAAAAATGTCACAAACAGTCAAGGTCAAATATATAGGGACGCGCGAAGTGCCAAATATACAAACATTAAGATTTTAGTAGGCGGAATGTATTGCCAACATCTGTTTTTTTTTTCGTGATTCGGATGTTGGCCCCTTAGTAAAAGCTAATCAGTGTCAGAATTCAGAATCAATCCTCTAAAATTCGGCCAATAACTAAAAATCACCTACAGATATTCTATTTCACGAAGTCCGTTTGGTTATGAATGTTGTCAGGCGTGCATGTATACAATGCTTTAGTGTGCGTAAGCGCGGGAGCGCTCAGTCACGATCGCGACGCGGTCGAGGTCGCTGGTGTTCTGAGTTCACGCCAGATTGTCTCATGAAGTAGCGTTAGCATGGAAACTAAACGTCGAAAAAAATTATAAAATAAAATTTATTTTTTGTAAATTTATATCATCCACGCTGATAAGAATGACGATAGTAATTTTTAATCTTATTATTTTTTACTTACAATACATTTTAATTACATGTAGGTACTTCTGCTTAGACGTGTGCGCCGATGTCAAAATGGTCGGCGGCGGCGTTTGCCGAAAAGTCGGCGGCGGCGGCGTGATTTCGGCGTGAAATCGGCGTGAAGGTCACGTGAATATAAAAGCGGAATTCGATCGTATTCGTTATCATAATTGAGATAAATACAATATAAATGTGCAATAAACACCACCAATGGCCACCTTAACCACCATCTGATCAATAGATAACAGTTTTCTCTTCCCATCATATTTTAACCTCCTAAGGCCCGGGCCTTTTAAAATATTTTAGTCAGAAAGACCGAGGTGGCGTTTTAAAGAACAAAAAATGGCGACCATTGTTAAGTCCTGACGTGATGGAATTAATGTTTACATTGTGATTGAACGACCTTTAAAATTTTATTACCCAGGACTTAATGATGAACGCCATTTTGTTCTTTTAGAAGGCACTTGGAACTTAGGAGGTTAAAGCTTGTCCAAATGTCCACGAAATAAAGTAGCCATCGTAAAATCAGTCTCCACTGTTACACAATAGTCCCATGTAGTAGTTCTAACAGCCATGGGACCGTAAATTAGTTCTCCTGTTTTATGTTTAACAATCCAATATCCAAAAGTATTAGCTTAAAAGTCGTCAAAATCAAAATAACTTAAGATAATGCTTAATATAAAAGTGCGATCTTCCGAGATGATTTCAACAATGTTAGACTTGTAACATTCAAATTGTAGACACAAGATTCACAGTTTATTATAGTATCGATATTGTAATTTAGTTAAGACTTTAAGACCCATTGGGAAAGTTGGGAGACTAAATTACCCAAAATTGTAAAATAAGAAGAAACACTGCTAAAATTCAGAAGTTTAAATAAAAGTCCATAATGATGAAGAAATTCATATAAATATCAACCACAGCGTCCGAGAAGAAAATGAATTATACGGCAACGTCTACTTTATTTCGTGGACAAGCCTTAACATAATATGTATTTCCAACAATAACTGGGCTTGGACTTACTCTATTCATCTTCGTTATATGATGATTGTAATAATACGTATTATCTGCCGATGGACATTAGGTCCCCAAATCCCCTATCATAGCATGTCATAAGGATAAATAGTGCGCAGCCCACATCCAATGGATTCCACCTATCTTTGGCAGGTCATCGGTCCATCATATTGGGAGCCTTCCTACACTGCGTCGACAAGTTTATGCTTGCCTTTAAGAAATCGCTTGCCCCAACGGTAATTTTGCGGGCAATATGTCCAGCCCACTTTTTTTTTACGTTGGGAAAATGCTTTTACGCATCGTGTCGTGAG
>JALPQI010004119.1:0-67937 GCA_025490895.1 Thaumatotibia leucotreta | reverse complement strand
AGGTTACCTTTGCCATAATATGATAAATAAACAAAAAAAAATCGTTACAAAATATACATTTCGTTCTGAATTATTCTGTTTCTTCCTGAACAAATCAAAGTACCTAATAACTACAGTTAAATAAATTTTAAATGAAGCGATGTATAATTTACTACGAAGATACCATCTCCTTGAATTATAGTGTTTTTTTTTAGTTTTCATCACATCGGTAAGTGTGTTACCGCAGGAAATGCGTGCCGTGGATGCGTTATTATGCCCACGGACAATAATGGATTTTCATACAACATTACCTCACAGTGGTAATTGATAGAATAAAAATGATAAAATTGAAGGACCAGCGCAGCATAACTCACTTGATGCTTTGTCACTCACGTGCTCGAGTTTATCAAGCGAGTTATGCTCTCTAATTCAGTCTTTTATATTTAGAAATAATTTAGACAATTTTAGGGTACCTAGTGAATATATTTTTTTATTTCTTTTTTCCCTTCACGGGTGTGATGAAAAACACTGTCTGTGCCACGGGCGGTACAGTCACGTCTAATAATATGTATACATTTTGGAACGTATATCAAAGGCGTAAGGATCAAAGTCGTATACATATTATTAGAGCCGACCGTACAACCTACAACAATTTTCAACTCGTATTAAGTAACTTTCACTTTGTTCACAATTTCTTATTTACCGCCCATAATGCAGAATTATCAGTATAATTATCTGCTCACCCAATTTAATGTTTATTTTTTATACTTTGTAAAACAATCCGGAGGTTTTCAATAATTCATCCGCACAGTTTTGTGCCAACTGGCAATTGGCGAACCAATATAATCTAAAAAATATAATAGCCTCTAAGTTAAGCTTGTCAAACAGAATTGGGAAGTAATGTCAGTTTGTGTCCGTAAAATTTCTCAGAACCAGAAACCAGGATTAATAAGGAAAATACGGAACGAAGAGTAAATAGAATTTCCATTTCGTTTCACTCGCGATATTTTGTTTCAGAAGTTTATAGCGTCTTAATCTCTTTGAGTCTTAGAATAATGAGGAAAAATACTTGAAAAATCCATATTATTGAAAAGTTTAGGTAAGGTGAAGTAATGCAATGTTGCGTATTAAATATTACTCTAACATTTTTGTTCTCTATACGTCAACTTATCACATGATATTTGATTACTTAATAGGAATGTATTCGTTTTTCTGGAGATTTTGTGAATTGACTTTTAATTAAATTTACACCTAAAGTCTCTGGTGGCATACACGCGACATTTTTTCATCTACTAGGCTTTATCAAGCTTTATGTGCTATAAGGTTTTAGTTACTGAATTATTCGCTCATTTTCGTTTGAACCTTTAATAATTAAGTATCAAACTTTTCATCTATCTAGGCTCCAGAAAATTTTGTAAAATACCAGAAAAGCGAAGCATTAATACTTTTTCCCCTGAATCTGTTTATGACACGTTTATTAACGCTAAATGAATCATCCAAAGCAACAATGCAAGTTCTGCATACAATCGCTCAGCAAAACCAATTTCGATTATATTCGTCCTGTACGGTGGTTGGGTTTAATAATGCAGTAATACCCGATATTGGCGGGACCAGAGACACGAGTAGAGTCGAGTAAATTAATAGTGTTTGGACACTCGCGTCGGAGCGTGGACAAACATGTATTGTATTTACGAAATGGTACAGTCTTTTAGGATTTCAAACGGAAATTGGATAGTAATTTTTTAGTTTTTTTTTAGTTTGGTTAATAATGTAAAGGCAACAGATGTAACTTAATACGATAAGTGAAGGACTAAAAATAAAATAAGACTGATAAAAATACGCAATATCGGATCGTTCGTTATGTTTAGCTCTGTGCTAAGCGTGCACACAAAGCGTATATTTAAGTATTCAAGGTAAATTTGAATGGTTGTTCTCCGTTTGAGGGCTTGTTCAGTATCGTTTTCCAAATAGATAAAAGAGATGGGTTTTTTTTATCTGAAAAAAAAAAAATTAATAGCCATAGAAAATTAAACATTTGTTTCGGAGAAAAAATGATTCTTCCGCCTTTTTCCTAACCGGAATACGATACTGAACATGCCCTTAAGCAGAAAACAATCATTAAAAATTCACCTTGTGTATTAAAACTTTAAATAAATGCAAATATACAGTGTGTATCTATGATACTGGCTTTTATCGAAACCGAGGAATGCGATGCAGATTTCTAGCCAATCTGTGAACATTATTCGATTCAAAATGCTAATTTTAAAAGTAATTAACTTTCTAAGAAAAGTTGATTGAGAAGCAATGGACGTTACTTCAAAATGAATCGTTAATTTGCACTTGACAATGACAGATCGCAGCCACTTGCAACGTTTGACAACTAAGCAGTACATTACATTGATTATTCGGAGGAAATAAATTTGATTGTACGGTCAATTTAATTATTTGTCAAATGTTAATACTTTAAAACGATTGCTAGTAATGCATAGGTATTATTTATATTTATTACCCATTTTCGTAAAAGCCCGCGGGTCATGGAAATACACTGTATACACGCATATTATATTTATTATATTATACGAAAGGATGATAATAAGAGTGGAACCCTCGTGGAACCTTAGCAGGTTGTAACTCAAAGTAATGCCAAAAAGTTCGTGTTAACGAGTTTAAGTCTTGGTACCGAATTAAACACATTTCGACGAAGTTTATTCTACTAAAAGCGACAATAAACTGAAAATATCGGTTAATAATTTGTATTATGGAAGAAAATGCGTAACCGATCCACAATTAAAAGCCCATAGCGGCATTGTTTTGTAAATCGTAGCTTTGGCTTAATTAAGTCAAATAGGTATCTCGAGTTCTATGTTATTATATATATGGGATAGCTTTTGTGGCAGTAATTTTTTCACCGTATGAGAATTTCAGCATTTTAATTAAAATAGGATAAACACGTAAAATACGAAAAAAACATTAACATAATGAAAAAGTCCCATACCCGTTTCACTCTACAGAAGCAAAATCGTAAAACAAAACTGCAAAGTGCTTAAAGACTGACCATTTAAACTGAATACCGATTTTACAGCAACAGCAATTCCCCTGAGCAAACAACCAACAGTAAAGAAAGAATTCACTTAACTGCACAAGAGTATAAAATAACACGTTTGTAAGTACATTGACTGTAATGGTATTGCTGCCTTCTTGTCCGGATGTTCTTTTACCTTTTACTCATTCCATAAAAGACGTTCAATGGTACCTAACTTTATGTTATTATATCTTCCTGATTGCCATTTTATGTAGGAAAAAGATTTCTTGCAGGTATTGCGATGATTTAGGAAACGTTGTTTGGGACATTATTGGTATTTTTTTTTGGGCTGGAGAAACAACCTTCTCAACTATTTTAAGTAGGGATGATTAATTTCTCATTTTTGGGAAGGTTTAATAGTAAAGAAGAAGTAGACAAATAAGAGAGTAAGAGTTACTTAGTATGACTACAGATATGGGCCATATGGGAAGTCTGGAACTGGTGGATCATCCTTCACTTTAAAACAGCAGCTTAGCTACAAACATCAACGTTTAAGGTTTAATCGAATTCAAATTACAAAGTGAAATGAAAACCTAGGAATGTGGAAAGCGTTGAAATTTTGTACAACGGTACACCGTTACGGTCGCGGGCGGTCATCTTAACTTGTAATTCCATAAAAGAGCGCAATCTTCTCGCAGTGGTACCACTGTAATCTTTGCAAAAGAAGGTCTTAACTTTCATTGTTTTTCTATGAAAAACTTACTTTTTTTTACTCGTGTACATTCCGCCCGTTGACCCTCCGCTATATAGTTCCCATTACGTACAAGCTCTTTGTTTTCCCTGAATGTTTTTGTTCGCCGGCAGGGACTGTAGGTTTGATACTGTTCGATTATTTTTGGTAAAACGTATGGGGAGTTTCCCGCCATTTTTTTTCATTTTTGTATGCTATGTTTAATTACATTATATAATAGCTTTTGTAATAAAAAAAAACATTTACACTGTTTTGCCGCTAAAACTTTTAGCTATTTATATAAATTATGGGCCGTGCGGTGACGGCAGTCAGAATACATTTGTCATCACGCCAACTCCTCCTGCAGGTGTCGTAAGAGTCGAATAAGGGATTTAAGTGTCACTGACCATTATTTGATAAGAGATTGATGACGGGCAGCGGCACATTACTGCGATCGTCGTACTGATAAGCTGATGATGATATAAATTATGAATTGAAAATGTTTTACTCGTTCTTTCTAAATATATTTTTTCTAATGGTCATCAGTTTATCATTAACATTAGACGAATAATCGTATTTCTAATATTACTGTACTAAAAAGTCGTGCATGCTTACTAAAGTTACTTAGTTTTTCTGACCGTAGAGAACGTTTTAATCCATAGCCAGATTTTTTGGAAATTTCACATCAAAATTTTAAGGTTGTAAACCTTACCATAATATATGAATAAGAAATAAAACTATGAAAACCGATAAACTCGCGCATATTAACTAATTTTAACTTAATTTCAACATTTCGAACACTTTACAGGGTTCGTGGTCTGCAATTTGATAAATCTACCTCCATCTACATAAGAACGATAAGTACAAAACTACCCACAAAGAAAAATATACTAAACCACAGACAATAAATTTTAAGGTTAGATGTACATTCTAAATTTGAAAATTAGGATAGTTATTCATTACAAATATTTGCAGAATGAAGGCAAGAGACAAAATAATAATCTACGCTGGTTCTATCCCTATGCTTCTAAATGAATAATAAATGAAGGAATAAATATTTGTGATGATATATTTACATTCAACATGGTAGGGTATCCTCGCCGTGATTCGAAGCCGGATCCTCCAGCTTCGTAGACAGACTCGCTACTAACACTAGGCTACGGAGGCTGATCGCCTACGTAATCTACGTACATTGTGTGCAAATAATAGCAGTAAATAAGAAAATGGAAACTAAGGTAAAACCATTAAATTAAATTAGAATTAATTTTATTATTCTACTAAATTACTAAAAATAAATGCAACATTAACTGCAAACTTTAACTATTTAAGTAAATAATAAGGAAGTATAAAAAAATGGCCATGATAATCGGATTTTTATCCCTTGACAAGAATCGTTTTAAGAATCATACACAATAGTATGTGCATGGCGACTGCGGCAATAATAGTTATATTTATGTAGAGTAATGATTTTCATTCCTATCATTTTATATGTCTTAAAGCATACTGTATATGAAAATAAAGTTTGACAAAATGTGTACACGGGCCAAATATGAATGAAGCACCCAAACAGCTTAATATCAAAAATTAACCAACTAAAACGCTGTATCCGCGCGAGACATCACCTCATCCCGCTAAAGCGCTCTCGGTAGGGCAGAGACATAAAGACTTAGTATCCTATAAAAGAGCCACATGATAAATATGGGTATAACTGCAATAAACGTAAACGGAGGTCGTATTTTAAATCGCTGTGGCCAAGAGACCGAAGTATTAAGAGTAAAAATTCTTGAGATGTTTACTGACTTGGGTTTACTGGTGGGTAAACATGTTTTCATGTCTGTATGATGGTGATACAAAGATAAATACAAATGTTTTATATATATCGCTTTTAGAAAATCTATATTATGATAATCAAAGTTAGGTCGGATAATTGTCGAAAAAGTTACACACACATACAATACATAATTTTTATCAGAAAAATAACAAACCTAGATACTCGTATTGGAACAGTACACCTGGTTTCAAATGCTGCATATTTATGATTTCACCTTAAAAATATCAAAAAATGAGACATTACTTCCGCATAAAATATTTGCGAGTATTGATCCAAGTTCCGCATAAATAACCATTTTTTATTCAATTTATACCACCTCAACAACAAATTACGTTTACGATTTACATTTAAAACTAATATTGAAGTTTTAACTTACGTATAAACGTCGTAACGACAACCCTCTGTTACTCTACTCATTTTGGTTGTAATCAAAGAAGCCTCATGTTAGATACTTGACTTCAGTTGATTCACGATAAAGAATTTTTTATTGTCGAAATATAACATGATTTTACTTATTTTAAAGTAAAATCACTACAGATGTAAATTAGAATTTATGTCAAACATAAACCAAAAATGACAAGCACTAATTTACTAATTATCTCAGTATTTTGAGTACCTATAAATTATGTTGCAAATATTACGAAAAGGTTATCATAACATCAGGCCACGATGACTTTTACTTTGATACGAAATCGATATGAAAATTAGAATACGGTCGCTGGATAATGCGTCTGTCTTACGGCTTCAAGCGTAACGATTCGGGTAGACCGCCCGTGGACCGTGTGAATCGAGTGTCTGGGTCGCCGAGGATCGGGATCGGGCGGCAGAGTGGCGGATCGCGCGTGACGTCATCCCTCTCCGGGCGCAGATGGCGGACAACGCATGCGTTAGACCAAGATTACCAAGTACAAGTACGACGTATCGCCCCCGCAGCCCGCGCCCCGGCGACACCCTCGCCCGCCATTTCACGGGCGGCGTGCAACCCCTCTACTCGCTCGCCCGCCCTCGCTAACTTTCGCATACGCCGCGTCGAGGCCGTATCATAAACTTTCACAGTTTCAAGTGCGTGTTTACGACGGACTCGGTGTGAAAAGGACGATTAATTTGAGTGACATTATTGCTTTCTGCCGGTAATTAGTTCGGATGTAGAAGTTCAGGTAAGTTTAATATCACTTTCCGTTTACAGGAGCTGTTTATTATTAAGAGCGGGATAGTGGGTTTGAAAATTCGCGCACGTAAGTATGGAAGGTGAGAAATTGAACGAGTTGCATTGAATTTGGTGATTGCGTAACTGGATGCGCCGAGATCTGATTTTTGACCTCTCGCTGTCTTAATTAACTATTGGATGCCTAAATTTCCGTAAGGAATAAAGCTAAAGACTTGATCTTTTATTCTTACTTAAAGTGCTTCATCAAAATCTGTTAATTTTGAACGGTGACTACGGTTAAAAAACATCAACGCGCGCGTCGTCTCATACTCTATTTCTTATCAATACTTATTTTATTTGCGCTGACTATATCACTAGTAATCAATATTCGAGATAGTTTTATTTTATAGCTCAGGCATCGCTGCACGAAAATAATAAAAATCTCGAACGGCGGGGAGCGTTTCAGTACCCCCTCACTAGATCCTGCTGTGGCGGTACTTATCATCAAAATTATAACGTTTTGTAACGGAAATACCTAATTGAAAAAGAGAAAACAAATCAAAGATTAACTACGCGCAGATAAAACTCATAAATGATACCTAATGTCCATAAGCTATCATCAGGTAGACTGTGGCAAACGATGATAGTAATTTTTTATACCTATTATAAGCCACATTTCTTATTTGTATTTATAAACTTATTTTGAAATAAATTACATAATCTCTCTTAAAAGTGTCAAAATAAGAGTATTTTTTAATTTTCCGCCATTTTATTCGAAACAATCTTGTATACTTTTCAGAAACTGTTATTTCGTTATAAGCGAAATAAGAGCCTTCCTTAATATAACAGTTATTTGAATATGATAAACAAGCCTCTTAATACACGGTGGAATTTAATCGGTGAACAGGAACCCATTTTTCTAATTCAGTAATCGATGGCGGTCACGTTTATGTAGTACTTAAGTGGAACCAAGTTTTTTTTTTAGCATAACATTTTTTTATGTTGAAATTAAACTTTAATTAAAACTTATTGTCACCCTACTAATGGTTTAGTCTGAAATGTTTAATACCTCTTTTCAAACTATCAGCCATGCATCGCTCTTATTTTACATAGGACTATTCCTACATAAATGAGCAATAACCACTCATTAATTTTTGCGATAGACTCTATAGTCTATCGCAAAAATTAATGAGTGGTTATTGCTCATTTATGTTCTAAGTTTCTATGGCTGATAGTTTGAAAAGAGGTATTAGACTTTTCAGACTAAACCATTAGTAGGGTGACAATAAATTATAATTTCAACATAAAAAAAAAATAAGGTAAAAAAAACTTGGTTCCACTTAAGTACTACATAAACGTGACCGCCATCGATTACTGAATTAGAAAAATGGATTCCTGTTCACCGATTAAATTCCACCGTGTATAATTGGCATTATGTAGAGGTAGGTATCAACTAATAATCAGATGAATACAAGTATGGTATTCGTATATTCACATTTTCCCCTTGTAATAATAATAATAACATTTTAAAAGGAACAAGTTATTATATTCCTTGATAAGGGTTTATTTTCGGATTAGGGAGAGTATCTAAATAGTTGGTTTTGATAGAAACCATCCATCTAGCATCCACTTATTTTATCGATCCGCAATAATTCGGATTCCAAAATTTTGTATTATTCCAAGTTTTCACTGAATAAGATACTATTTCATGAGCCTGAAATCAATTAAATGTAATTCGTTACACAATTTTATTTTAATGTCAATTTAGCACGGTTTCAATTCACGCTTTTAAGCTACCTATGTAAATATTTAAGAATGTAAGACTTAGCATTGTAAAAAAGTATGGTTATGTATTTTTTGGGCATTAGCATTTTAGTACATACGACGCAGCAAGTTATGAAGCTATCCACTTGGACTTTTAAGCTCAAAGGCGATCGACAGTCTGAAATCGACGAATGATCGACCCTAGAAATCCTATAGCAATGACGTTTAGAACAAATATATTATTCTTCGACCATATATAACATGGACGTCTAACGCCAGATCAAAAATGCCCCCAGAAACAATTGTTCAATTGTGCCAAGATGGGCAGGACATAGCGCTTTTCTTAACACCGCGCATATTTCGGCGCAACATTTTTGACAACTGTTTTTAGAATAAAGCCAATCAAAACTTTGATGGATCAATCACAACTATTTTTAAATGGCGGTTTAAGTTTTTATTGGTTGACATTGAAATTCGTTACCGTGATGCATTGAAGAGGGAGTGACATCTGTCAACTAAAATTCAGGACCGTTTTTGAAAGGCAATTTAGTATGGCGTGCGGCTTCCATGTTTTATTTGTTAGTAGATATTATTTAACTTTCACATTATCAGCGTTTAAATATGTGTTTTTGTTTTCATTGCTAATCTAGTAATCTCAAATAAAAGAGAATTTATTTATTACATAATAATAATGTTCGGGTTATTTGTTTTCTTAACAATGTTTGGGATCTCTCATTCCTCTTACTAGGCATGGCAAATTGGCATTTTTCCATGCGCATGTGTGGAGTCGTAGGCAATAAATCTAGTGATATCTATTGGGTACCATCGCTAACAGGACTGTCAATTTGTAAGCCTTATTCCAACGACTTAAGGTCCATCGTTTTGCTAGTGCAGTATCGAGTAGAGTTAGTTTTGCTTTCGAGAATTTATCGGACGTTTTCGAATGGTGGGATGATTCTCTTGGATTTTTTGTGGCATCGGAGCGTTTGCTATATGTCGGTCTATGCTACGGTTTGTCACTGGATGGCTTCCATTCAACCGCAGTACGGAATGGTATTGGATATTTAGTTACAAGGGATGAGTGAAAAGTGAAAATAGTTGTCTTGAATTTATCGGATGTGGTTTAATTGATTTTATTGACTTTGTCTAGGTGCTTTAAAAGTTAGACTTGATTGTGACATATCAAAATCATAGCGTAAATATGATATACAGGCTGTCTCTGAGAATGGAGTTTTAATTAAAGAAAAGTTCCTTCCTTTCTACTTATTAAAATGACTAAATTTACAAAATAAAAATAATGTTACAGCGCCTAATAATTTAACGTCTGATACTTATCAGGAAGTAGCTAGTAATTTTTCTACATAGAGAATTAGATTTTCGAATTTTATTACATTTCATTTCGTGTATGATTTTCATTTACCAATATAAAAAAATATTGGTTTTCGTCTTATAAAAAAAAACAATGTTTCTGGCCTGGATGCTTAGCCAAGTTGCCTATCGCTAACGCTTAGTGGCATCGTAGTTTTCCCTCTCTGTCACTCTTTCGTATTAGTGTGACAAAGATAGTTATATAGCCGCCTTTCGTTTACGATTGACGATTAAGCGTTAGCGATTGGCCACTTGTCTAAGCACCCTGAAGAACCGAATAACAAGCTACATTTGGCATGGTAAACTAATTTTATCACAGCAATTGCGCGTAGAACCGATGGCCGTTGGGGCGGGAAGGTTCTTGAGTGGCGGCCACGTACCAGAAGGCGTAGTGTGGGTAGGCCCCCCACAAGGTGGACTGATGACCTGGTGAAGGTCGCAGGAGTCCGCTGGATGTGGGTGGCGCAGGACCGGTCATTGTGGCAATCTTTGGGAGAGGCCTATGTTCAGCAGTGGACGTCTTTCGGCTGATATGATGATGATGATGATGATAAATCGAAAATGACTAATTGTAGCGTCGTTTATTACGCATAGAAATCACTGTAATAAGCAATTATTTAGTTATTCAATACGTGTTAGGTCTCTGCCCACTAGACCGTACCATACCATGACCGTAGCATGAATGTATGAGACAAAAAACTATTCTTTGTATTGAAAAGTATGAGATCGTGTTGGCCGGCGCCGAAATGTCCTAGTGGGCATAGTCTCATACTTTTCAATACAAATAATAGTTTTTTGTCTGATACCGTGGTACCGTAAAACCATACAACTATAGTCCACTACTACAACTATGGTCCACAAGTTCAACTCGTAATTAAGCATCAATGGAAATCTTTTATTTTGGTTTTATCTAAGTTTTTAAATCATTAATGAGGAGACTTTGTGTAACAACTGCGTCAATAAATAATAAATTACACTAAATCGAAGATATTTGACTTAGTTTTGGACCATAGTTGGGAGCTTTTGGACTATAGTTGGGTAGTTTTATGGTATGGTACGGTCTAGTGGGTAACCTTTAGTGAATTTGTTTCCACAACGGCAAATTTCGGTCATTAATGCTTAAACTAACGTTTGCTGGCCCAACGTTAAGCCGATCATGAATATAGTTCACACAGAAACTTGTTGACAGTTTAAACATGTTACTTGAGGCTTGAGGTTACACGTTACGTGATGCGCACATATTGATTGATTGACATGTAGTAGGGTAATTTTGATTAATTTACTAATTTAGTTATGAATTGTGTGGAGAAGTTGAGTAATATTCTAAGAGGCGCACACTATTTTGTCCCGTAACGCATGTGACAATTTCATCAAGTTTGCTAGAAAAAATGCTTATAAATTGTACATGCGTTAGGCCACACAAGTTCACATCGATACATTTAGATTCCAACTGTTTTTCATTGTAAATATGTGTATAGTATTAATTGATATACATTTGTAAGTTCATGAAAAGTAACGCAGCAGACAGAAAATATGTCGATCGAAAAGTTGATTGGCCCGCATATGGGAGGTATTTATAATACCGTTATAATAACGTACAGTCAAGGAAATCTATTCAGGTATACTCAACCAATTGGAACCCTGGAACCTTGTGAAGATAAAGAGTAGCAAGGAACTCCTCACGATCTGATTTGCAGCGTCAGTGTGACATGGTTCCTGGGTGGCCAAGAGTTCTAATTGATTGGCTGTACAGTGTACTTTTTTCGCCATATTCTGCCGATAGTCTGAATAACTTTCCTCTAAACCCAGTTAATTCAAAAGGGACTAAAGAGAGTATGAGTTACTTAATGAATATGGTCATTGACGGTCATAGACTCGCAACTTTATAGAGTTCATTAAACGTTACGAACTTTATACTAGTTTATTCGCAAGCCTCTCATGTAACTACTATGCTGCGCTGAATAACCAAGAAATGAGCTCATTTTACAAAATGCAAGTTGGAAACAAAGTGCATATTTTAACACTTGGTAGCAGTGAAGTTCAAAAACCCTTATGATACTTACTAGAGTAAGTATGATGTAGGGGAGGCTGGGGTGCCAAAAACAAGGAAACTAAATGACGTCTTTAATATCAGACGCTGGAATGGTTGATTCGAAACCAGGTGGCTTATGATGGTCCCGTTTTATCTATTTATCGTGCTACGCATCACTTTCGCACTTACATACTTGTTAGAACCTGACGGCAACAACGACAAACGATTAAACACGGTACCATCATAAGCCTACATTACGCGATCCACTCACGCTGTCAGTTTATCGGCCAGAGGGCCGAAGACCCGACGGCTCGCCCTATGCGATCCACTCACGCTGTCACTCTATCAGCTGGAGGGCCGAAGGCCCGACGGGTCGCCCTACGCTACGTGATCCACTCACGCTGTCACACTATCAGCTGGAGAACCGCAGGCCTGACGGCTCGCCCTACGCGGTCCACTCACGCTGTCACTCTATCAGCTGGAGGGCCGCAGGCCCGACGGCTCGCCCTACGCTATGCCATCCACTCACGCTGTCACCCTATCAGCTGGAGGGTCGCAGGCCCGACTGGTCACCCTACGCTACGCGATCCACTCACGCTGTCTCTCTATCAGCTGGAGGGCCGCAGGCCCGACGGATCGCCCTACGCTACGCGAATCCACTCACGCTGTCACTCTATCAGCTGGAGGGCCGCAGGCCCGACGGGTCGCCCTACGCTACGCGCTCCACTCACGCTGTCACTCTATCAGCTGGAGGGCCGCAGGCCTGACGGCTCGCCCTACGCGGTCCACTCACGCTGTCACTCTATCAGCTGGAGGGCCGCAGGCCCGACGGCTCGCCCTACGCTATGCCATCCACTCACGCTGTCACCCTATCAGCTGGAGGGTCGCAGGCCCGACTGGTCACCCTACGCTACGCGATCCACTCACGCTGTCTCTCTATCAGCTGGAGGGCCGCAGGCCCGACGGATCGCCCTACGCTACGCGAATCCACTCACGCTGTCACTCTATCAGCTGGAGGGCCGCAGGCCCGACGGGTCGCCCTAAGCTCCGCGATCCACTCACGCCGTCAGTGTCTGGTAGTGAAACGTGTCTCAGCAGCATCAGGTTTGCGGAGTTGGAAGTCAGTATTAAATCCGTCTGTATCTTTTCGTCCAATATTCCGCAGGGTTCTAAGACGAAAGTCTTTGATCAGTGTATGTTGCCAGTGATGACCTACGGTACTAAACCGTGCTCGCTTACAATGGGCCCTATAAGAATGCTCAATGTCACCCAAAGGGCAAAGGAGAGGGCTATGCTAGGAGTCTCTCTGCGATATCGGATTAGAAATGAGACCATCCGCAGCAGAACCAAAATAACCGATAGGTATAGCTCTTCGAATAGCTAAACTGAAGTAGCAGTGGGCGTGGCTCGTCGCGCGTGGAGCCGATGGCCGTTGGGGCGGTAAGTTTTTCGAGTGGTGGTCACGTACCGGAAGGCGCAGCGTGGGTAGGCCCCCCACAAGGTGCTGGATGCGGGTGGCACAGGCCGGTCCTTGTGGCAATCTTTGGGGAGGCCTATATTCACCAGTGAACGTCTTTCGGCTGATATGATGATGATTATGATAATGTAATCCGTATGTTTCTACCCAATGTCTAAAGCAGTACTTCAAAATCTACAAATCGCTAAACCTAGCGGTTGTGGCAGGCAGTAACACTGGAGTATCAGATTTGAGGAGTTGGACGTTAGTATTAAATTCGCATGTTTCTACTTAATATCTAAAGAACTTCTTTAAAATCAAGAAATCGATAAAAGATAAACCTTGCGGTTATTGTGGGCAGTACTGCAGCATCAGGAGTGAGGAGTTGGAAGTCATGATCAGGCTGTTAGTATTTAATTATGCCAAACATGCTATACTTTCATTTTCACGTGTCTAACACTCTCAGTTAAGGTAAGCAGTACGTCTGCAGCATCAGGCTTTGAGGGTACAAGGATACAAATATTATAATATTGCCTTGTCATGGGGACTTGATTAAGAGTTCAAAATTTTATTGATTTCGGTGCAGTAGAAGTGGTTGAAAAATCGATCACAAGATTTGAAGCATCGACGACAGTTGATACGCGGTGAAGTTAATAAAAACCGTTTAATAATAAAAACCTTAATTTCAGTCAGCTTTGTAACGTGACGATATTGTACTTAACTGTCGTTACAAAGCTGACTGCAATTTAGGTTTTTTTTTTAATTTCATGCTTATTGGGTGTCCCTAAAAGTGAAAATGCCTACCTACAGCAACCACATATCCACGTAAAGATGATTGTTTTATTAACTTAACCCATCGTATGCGGGAGCACGGATCCGTGTACGAGAAAACAATAAGAAAAAAATATTCGCCGCACGCGAGGGGGTATGTATATTTTGTTACTTAGGTAGATCTTAAATGCCTGTTTGACACAGAATTAGATTTGGATAGAAGAAACAAGTTCATTCATTTGTATGGCGGCCGAGCGTGACAGATTTTGTACTGAAGTTGTTACTTGCCTATGATTTTCAATATGTCTCAGGCCCTTGAGTATTCATATTTTTTTGTGTAGTTGCAATTAATATTACTTAAGGAGGCATTATTAATGTTTTTGTTCACTTCAACTTACAAAATTTGACGCCCGGAAGCTGCAATCTGCGATTAAAGACGGACAACTCAGTAGATTTTACTGAGTTCATTTGACACGCTAAGTAGATACGTTTGCTTGATCTATGGTATATATGACATCTGTGCTATTTGATTTAATTTACAAATATTGTTATTTTTTACAATGCAAATAGTACGAAAATATTAATTATACTTACTAACTAGTAGATAGGGCGTTAGGGTCAACATAGATCATCGCTTAGAAAAACATCTGAGAGGATCATTTTCCAGAACATTAATTCAAGTTCGATATCTGCATGAGATTATTTCCAATTAGCTAAGCCTCTAAAGAGAAATCACATCAACTCGGGATAATTGACTGGAACGATTGCTCAAGTAAGGATGGATTCGACCTTGTGTTAAAGCTACTGGACAATAAGTATTTGAAGACATTAAGTACTTTTAGTAGGTATAGTTTTTAGTTCATTCATTCTTAAAACAATTACTAATATGAAGTCTCAATTAGGTATTTTGTTATTATTATTTTTTCATATTTTTTTTTCATGAATATTCGAATATATATTTTTTGGGTTTTGTCTATAAAAAATGTTTGTTTAGTTTCCGCACGCGCACGCATGCTTACGCGTTTATATTAAATAACCAATTTCAACAGACAAAATGCTCACGCATGCTGATAAATGTGTCTTCATCCTGATTGGATGTTACTGACGTGGTACAAAAACTGCGCGTTGTCCGTAAAATCCGTGCAGTTTCTCATCAATTTGCGACCCTCAGCGTGACACCACCAATCGCTAATGCTCATTCGTGATCGAATCGAACTGTCTTTGTCGCACTAATAAAAAAGAGTGTGTGTGTGTGTGTGAGAGAGAGAGAGAGAGAGAGCAAACTACGATATGCTAACTGAGCGTCAGTGAGTGGCAGCTTGGCTACGCATTCGGTGTCCGGAGTTTGATTAGGGTTTAACCGATTACTCAGTGTTTCAATTTACTATTCACTGCGAAATTACAGAAAATAGGCCTGAGGAGAAAAGTAAACATAGATTTAGTTGTGTGCCGTATAGATTTTTCAATTTTCATGCCAGAGTATTACAATGTATGCTTTGTTCAGCAGGGATCAAATTATTTTTTGTCGGTATTCGGTAGAGCCCATTGCACAACGAAATATATTAACAAAGCATTCGCTATCTGAAAGCCAGTGCACTGTCGATATTTCAATTTTGTATAGATAAACCTGAACGAAACCATGTACATACTAGGAAAAATTCCGGCACTATAGATTCAAACAAAACACACTTTAGATTATTTTGTGAACGGAATAAATATCACAATATAGTGAATTAGTTATTGTATGTTGATATAATTTTACTTGATTTTGATTAAATAATAATTATTAACCAAAACTAAACTAAAGTCCGCTGTTTAAACAGTTGCCATTAATTAAACCAACAATGAAGCGTATTTCAATAAAAATATTTTAACATGTTACTCGGATTCAAGTTTAAAATATTAATTATTTCATTAGGTACATTTAATAAAATACTAACGAAGCGCAAACAAATTTCATTTCAGCTTAAAGCAAATAAGAAAATTATCAAATAAGCTACAATAGTTCGTTACGAGCAAGAGAGTCGTATCTTTTTAAGAGATCCAGCGGGATGAGGCTTTTTGCTTTACTGTCAACGTCATAAATATGTATACACTATTTCACCTTATGCCATTGACATAAGGTGGGAAACTGGATACATAAATGTGCCTTTAACTCTAGCCCGGACGCTCCCGAGGGTAAGACTTCGAAAACCAGCTACAAAACATTACAG
This sequence comes from Thaumatotibia leucotreta, assembly GCA_025490895.1. Classification (NCBI taxonomy): domain Eukaryota; kingdom Metazoa; phylum Arthropoda; class Insecta; order Lepidoptera; family Tortricidae; genus Thaumatotibia; species Thaumatotibia leucotreta. Next base: position 51,624 of record JALPQI010004119.1, on the reverse strand, counting down.
TGGCTTTGGCTTTTAGATTAAACACGGTCCCTGGTCGGTACTTTGTCGAAATGTTGCAACGTCACTTTAGGGTTTTCTTGGCACAATTACTTGTCACGTGGGTTCCATTCAGTGGTCTTTTTGAAATCTCTTAACTTACGGTTTAATAGACTGCTGCTTTTAATACAGTGTATTATGACTTCGATAGGAAATTGTAAAAGAGGATGGGTGGGAGGATGGGTGGGTCGGCCGTGTGGTGACGGCAGTAAGAATACATTTGTCATCACCCCAACTCCTCCTGCGGGTGTCGTAAGAGTCGACTAAGGGATTGAAGTGTCACTTACTATTATTTAATAAAATATTGTTGATGGGCAGCAGCGTCATCATAGTGGACACATTACTGCGATCGCCAATCCGCTTGCCCAGCGTGGCGATTATGGGCATTTACCTCCTAATGCGTCTATACGCATAGTTAATCGGAGAGGCCTACGTCCAGCAGTGGACTATCATAGGCTGATGATGATGATGGGTGCATTGGTCAGTTTGTTTGAAGTCCAATAACTACAATAAACTCTTGTTTGTCTCTTATGATTATGACAAGTACCCAATAAGTACCTACTAAAATTAAAAGCATTCTGTAAATTCTTACTACTTATGTAGGTAAAAGTAGGGTAGGTACTAATATGCGGCGATAATATGGGATGCTAATGAGACGATTCTAATTGATTAATACCTACTTACAAGCACTATTTTCATTCAATTCAACTATTATAATAATTTGTTTACGTGTATAAACCATGCCTAGCAAAACTAAAGTCATGTTTTCCTGGAATTGAGACAAAATAAATAAGCACATAATCGATACCTGCGCGAGATTAACCAATGATAATATTTCTTATGCCGTGTGGTGACGGCAGTAAGAATACATTTGTTACCACCTCCTGCTGGTGTCGTAAGAGTCGACTAAGGGATTGAAGTGTCACTGACCATTTTACAAGATTGATGATGGGCAGCAGCGTCATCATAGTGGACACATTACTGCGATCGCCGATCCGCCTACCCAGCGTGGCCATTATGGGCATTTACCTCCTAATGCGTCTATACGCATAGTTAATAGGAGAGGCCTACATCCAGCAGTGGACTAACATAGGCTGATGATGATGATGATGATGATGAATATTTCTTAGTGTTAAACATAATTATGTAATTTTTTAGTTTGAATTCCAGTGCTTGGGTTCCGGGCTATATCTACTATATAGACCATCTGACGCGTGCCTACAACCTGCCCATTGCCACTTTGGCTTGCTAATCCGGAGGGCTATGTCAGTGACTTTTATTCGTCTACGAATCTTCTCATTAAACAATTCACGGGTATCAACATTCAAAGGACCATAATGTAATCGCAAAACACTATACAGTATACAGTTTTTTGAACTTGTATCCCTATGTACAGCCGGGTTCAAAAATGCATGGACAGTTTATGAATGATTTCATTCATAAACCGTCCGTGCAATTCTGAACGCCACTGTACTTTTAAGATTTAACACACGTATGTTTAGTAACTACGCGCGACATGTTTCGAAGAGCTTAGGTCTCCATTTTCAAGCACTCAGCCAGTCAGCCTATTACGCGTTGACAGGGAACCATGTCTCACTTAGACACCAAAATACGTGAGTTAGACTTTGTACTCGTAAGTATGTAATATAAAATTTTAAGCATGTAAACTTGTGTTACCGTCTATCGTTACCCTATTGAAAAAAAAATCTTTCGCAGTTTAATTTAAAATGTTGATTATAAAATTTATAAAAATAAACTAGCTTCAGACTTTTACATAAAAAAATGTAGCATCAATTATATATTACACTTTACTCGCGTGTTAAATATCATCTATCTTCTTATTGGTAAACTAAGTGACGTCTACCTACAAAATGTATAGACGACCTTATGACGACTGCCGGGACGCTGGATACAAGTCGCTTCCAACCGGTGTCCAAAGGGGAGGTCCAAAGGGGAGACCTATGTTTAGCAGAGGACGTCTTATGGCTGAAATGTTGATGATGATCTTCCTATTCACTAAATACCCTATAAAATAAATGTATTAACTATGATATAAAGTTATAAACACCCTTTACCCTACCCTTATTACTATATTGTAGGCCCTGTTTTAATAGTATTTCCGATTTATGAAGCCATATCATTCTGAAACCTACGAACCGTGAATAACTGAAAAGAGTAAGTTTAAAACGCTCTGAATAAAACCGTTTTTAAGCTCGTTTTTTAAATTGTATCCACTTCAGACATTAGCTTTAATCTGAGGTCGGATTTAAATGCAGGTATTTCGCTGAGAACGATATGTAACATGAGAATCGAGTGGACGCTTATTCGATTGGCGTATAAACTCGTTATCACAAGCGCCGTGTTATTGTCTCTTTGTGATGGAAAATCGCGGTCAGTGTGGCGTATGATGACCAGGGGCCTATTGCATAACAAATTACAACAAATATTACAAGCGAAAGTCTCTTTTCTATCTCTCTTACTAGAAAGAGACTTCCGCTTGTAATATTAGTTTTAATTGGTACAGTTCATTTAAATATTGGTTTAGGAGTAAGATAGCCGGCGCAATTACTGGCATAGATAGAGGCAATCCATCTAAGTCCTCAGGGTAGGCAGCGCATATGTGATTTTTGGATCACTATGTCCATGGGCCTCAGTTCATGCTTTCCATCATGTGGGCTGAGAGCTCAGTTGTCTACCTTCGTCGCATGAAAAAAAAATGTATGTACTGTTAATACTTAAAACGATTGCTAGTAATGCATATTAGGAGCATTCCATGAAAACATCTACTTTTTGTCGCTTACGTGTCGCTATGGTAGCTACCCTAATAAAATATGGTAGCGGCTACGAAACACTCTCAATCTTAAAGCCTTGATATATTATTATTATACTGTAACTCGGCTTACTAATTTAATTTTTGAAAAGTATTGAAAAGACAGTGTCGCTTACGACACGTTTTCATGGAATGCTCCATTAATATCCATTTATATAAAAGCCCGGGTGATGGTAACATACTGTAAAACAGTATTATGTGACAGTTCACGTAACAACTATTGTTATTACTGTATGAACCACGTGTTTTCAAAACCAGTTTTTGATATATTAGCCCTGTGACGTCATGTTACACCTGTTCATTATATCAATGTCAAAAAGCATGGTAAATTATTCAATGGTGATAAAGGTAAATTCAGCAATTAACTAGCGGTAATGATTAATGCACCAGATTAAATATATCAATGTGCGTTGTGTTTTATAAATAATTAAGAAATGTATAGTTTAGCTGCCGGGTTTTTAAGTCATGTCGCAAATAGACGTAGGTCTGTGGGACCTAACGATCAACATTTCAGTCTATTGTTATTATAGTCCTTATTTAAACGTCATGTCGTCTAATGGGTCGTATTCGGAATGTCGTGGGTGAGAAGCGTTGCTTACAGCTCTATAACGACCCTACCGCATTATCGTGGGTTTCAGTTTTACTCTATCCTACACACTTCAATACAAAGAAGATACTTTTAGTTTTCAGAAGCCCGTGATACTTACAATTATTTTGATAATATGTTTTTTATATTTGTAAAACAAATGAAATGAAATGGTCAATGAAGCAATTATCAATTTACATTACATGAGTAAGCTGATGTGCTGATATCTTAACAAATGAAACTAACTTAATAAATTGTTTGATTCGTGTGTTTCGTCCAAAAAACCGATGGCCGGATGGCTTATTGCAGAAGCCGTGCAAGCTAAAGGTGTGTTTTTGATTCCTGCCTAACCCTCCCTTATTCATAAACGTCTCCTAACTTAGTAGATGCTAAGTATTAGTGTTTGTCTCATCAATTTGTCTATAAGACCGAAAGGGACAGCCATTACTTAGTGGCATGCTAATTTAGACGTTTATAAACAAGGGGGTTAGTATCTGATGGACTCCGTATTTTTCTTTAGTAGGTGGGTCAAAAAAAACGTGACTCAGTTGTTTTTTGTATGAGATCATATTGTTTAATTTCTAATTTTTGATGTATGGATTAAAATCTAGCGTGAAAAAGAAATATAAGTGCACCGGTTTGGTTTTATATACTGAGTCGAAACAGCAACTAAAAGCGTGACAGACGGGTATGAAACAAGACAACGAAAAGAACTTTGACCCAGGTGCATAACATCTATTTCCGTGCATAATATATATTTAATACAAAATAACACACACACACATAACTCAAAAGTTACAATATAAAAGATAAAGAATAACATTCAAGTGGCGTATTTCCATCCCATTCCTCCGAACATTCCCGTAACTTTACTATCTCCCGCAGGCATTCTGGAACTCACGAAGTGTAGGACTTAACTTATAGAGTAATATATGGCTGAGGCATAAACTCAAGTATGCTTTTTTAGATTTGTTTATTTCATAAATAATACACTAGTAGTCTTGTTTTTTATTTTGCTTTGCTTTTAATGTGGAGGTCAGTAAACATTTGTATTTCCAAACTTATTATCCGAAACAAAACGAATTGTATTTTAATTTTTTATTTATTTTTATTTCACAAAAGTAGCCGCGTAGTGACTGCAGTTGGAATCACATTATGTGACCACCCTTTCTGTTTCCGTAGATGTCACAAAGCAAAGGTCGACTAACGAATTGAAATATCACTGATAAATTGATCATTCACGCATCACATTTTCTAATCGTTTGTTTGCCCAGCGAGGCGATTATGATAATTTACTTACTAATGCCTCAATAAGTATAGGAAGGAGAAGCATATGTCCAGCAGTGAAATGAGTTAGGCCAATCATGTGATAAAAATACATTACAGAATGTAAAATATAACATTTAAATAAATGTTCGATCAAAGATCTGTATGATCTGTCTTTGTGCAATCAAAAGAATTTTCCGTTCCGTAGTCATAATTTTGATAATGTAACTCATAGGGTTTGAATAAAAGAAAACATAATATTCGGATTTTATTAAATTCTCTTCACATTTTTACAGACATTGCAGTCTTGTTCAAAAACCAGAAGCTATGCACGCTTGAGAAAAGTTTCGAACACTTAGATGCTATGACATTGTCTTATATAAGTCTTATAACTCTTATAAGATAAAAGCGCCTGCCGTTTAGCGCGCAGCCAAGTTTTCATAATGTTTTCACGTCATTTCACGTAACGGCGACGAGGCACTGATGGAACGCGCAATATGTCTAAGTAAAAGGTCTGGATTAACAATGCCTTGTGCGATTCATTTCGTGTATGGTTTTATTAAAAAAATTAGGGCTAGGTACGAGAATCTATGAAATGACAAACTTTAAGATGCTTCTGTAGAACGTTGTAGATTCCGATCAACCAAATTGTGTTGACAGTTATTTCGTTGCGGTATCACTAATAATCTATGTTTTAAAAGGCTGCGGTAACTTCTTACCGTCAGGTGGGTTGTAAGCTTGTTTGCCACCGGCGTAGTATAAAAAAAGAACATTGTAGTTGGGTGGTAACATTTTGATACTAGTGTGTATGAGTGAAGTATTTCTTGTCACTAAATTCAACGCCACGGTTCCAAAGAAATGTAACTTATAGTTATTATTACTTCCACGCTGACCTATTTGGATTGATCATATCTGTACCCTTACCTGTGTGCTTACCTCTACTATCTAACTCACTTATCGATTAAAGCGAAATCCTTGTTAATTGCTGTAATATAGATGGATGTATAAACGGCTTAAACTCATACATTAACTGATTAACGGTACAGAGGAAATGAAACATGTATTCACATCTGTGAGCATCATTCCGTTGTAATAAGATCCAAGATTGTGAATATCTTTTTGAAGTAGTGTGTACAAGTTCATTAATAAGGACATTTTAGACACCGCACATGTTTTCGTACGTTAGAGTTTCGTACGTAGATCACGAACCCTGTAAAGTGTTCGAAACGTTGGGGTGCAATTAATTAATTAATATACCGAATATAATCCGTTACATCCGTTTATATTCATAACTATGACGGCCACCGAAGAAAATATTTCTTAAATCCATTTCAAAATGTTTTCCGGGTTTTATGCTTATCATCAGAAGCCCCGTATTAAATACAAGCGCCTATACGGCTTGTATTCGTATCTAATGTACCACCAGCTACACAAGCTACTACAAGTTCACAATTCTATAAGTCAGCTACCAAGTAAAACTCACTGTAATAACAATTACTGTCACTACTCGTAGCAACGTCTTACGTTAGTATTTAATCACAACTCAGATACGAATTTTTTGAAGTAAGTATTTGTTAGTTACTTAGTGAGGTGTGGTTGTCAACATGTCAACTCACGATATATTAATACAGTATTAGGTACCTAGTCAAAGTAATTGAAATGGTATTCAAATAAGTTTGCCTCTGGCTTACTAAGTAGGATTTGAGGTTATTTCAGCTCTTAGATCGATGATAAAATTACAAATGTACGTCAATTAATAGTATTATAGTATTTTAGCCTATAAAATGTGTGGGCACAGGCCTCCTCCCATATATGAGAGGGATTGGGCTATAGTCCCCAAGCTGGCCCTAAGCGGGTTTGGAACTTCACATACACTTTTGAATTTCTTCGCGGATGTATGCAGGTTTCCTCACGATGGATTCCTTCACCGAAAGCTAATGGTAAATATCATCTGATATTCCGTACATAAGTATCAGAAAAACTCATTGGTACGAGCCAGGATTTGAACCCGCGACCTCCGGATTGAAAGTCAAACGTCTAAACCACTGAGCCACCACCGCCATTTTACGTCAATTAATACTATATGCATACAATACTATATGCATATTATTTACAATGGAAAACCGTTGGAATATAAATGTATCGAAGTGAACTTGTGTGAAGCCTAACGCATCTACAATTTATAAGCATTTTTTCTAGCGAACTTGATGAAATTGTCATCTGCGTTACGGGACAAAATAGTAGTAGTGATCAAAAAGTTGATTGGCCCAGGTATCAATAAAATTATGTTATTGTTAACCCTCACACTTAAGTATAGACATAGTTCCATTTGACGAATGACAAAACTCTTGGTGCTAATGAGAGTAATAAGAAAAAGTTTCCGCCTAACTATATACCTATTTTTGAGTTAAATCATCACTTGCATTTGTAATGAAAAAAAAAATAGAATGTAAATCGTTTTTTTTTTCAATGATAACAGAAAGGAAATCATATCATAACTCTAATACTGTAAAAGATCTGATCAATCGTATTTTCATTAAGAAAGATTAAGGAAATTGAGCGGCAGTTCTTGTGAAGTATTAATTATCTTTTCGAGGAGCATTGCCGAGATTATACGTTCAAATTACTGTGTTTTCAATATTTAATATCCGAGTTAGATTGAGTCAAAGTAAACCTCTGCAAGGGTTCTGTAAGACCGAAGCTCGCAGTGATAATGATAAAGTAATTAATAAAGCTGATAATGGCGTATCATCATCATCAGTCTATAATAGTCCACTGCTGGACGTAGGCCTCTCCTATTAACTATGCGTATAGACGCATTAGGAGGTAAATGACCATAATAGCCACGCAGGGCAAGCAGATTGGCGATCGCAGTATTGTGTAGGTACAGTCGCCATCAGATATATAGTAGCGGTCGAGGTCCCCAAATAAATCGGAGCAACGTAAAATTTCAATAAATTCGTTACGTGAGAAAAGGGCAATAATTAGAGGCATGTAATTCGTCACAAATTTAGGAGCAACCACTTTTCAATTAATTCGTCACGCATAATTAGGCAAAAATATCGGAACACAGATATAATCAGAAATATCTGAGCAGTCAGGGTGGTCGTAAATATCTCAACATTTGTGGAAAATATACCTTAGTGTCATATACACATCGCTTTAAATTCTTTATGGTCTGCCACAAGTCTTGAATAGGTGGTCAATAATTTGAATTTAGAACAGAGTGGTTTGTTGTGACGTTCTTCGAAAAGAGTAGACATTTGTCATCGTGACAAATATATTTCTGTCTCTTTCGCAAATTGGACAGAAGATATTATGCCTAAATAATTAAAATGAGTTATCTAGTTAAAGTTAACCGCTGTTTTGACGTATTGCCAAAATTGGCAAAGGTAGAACAAGGAGCAAAGCTAAATTACGTGAGAAGATGTCGGGTACTCGGCGGTGGCGCAATAAATAGTTCGAGTAATAATTATATTGAAGTAGGTATTATTAAACAGCGATTAAAATGGGATTTGAAAGTACTGTTGACACAACAGTGTATAAGTCAATCTAAAATATATTCATAGTCATACAGGGTGGCCAAATAAGATACATACACTTTATTTTTGAAATTTTATTCTATACATAACACAAAAAATACAAAGTATCACTGGTTAAATAAAATTATTTTGGATCGGCAATTACACATGGAAAATAATCAGACAAATATCCACCTCCAGTAGCATTGCAGATGCCAACCCTTTTCATCGCATTTTTCATCACTTTTTCACACATTTCCGGCGTTATTTCAGTGATCGTGGTTCGAGTATTTTGTTTTAATTGCTAAAGGTTCGTTGGCCAATTAGAAAAGACAAATCCATTTCAAGCGATCTTGGGGGCCGGTTAATGTCACCTTTTTATTACACTTGCTGTATAAGCGCGCCATTGCTTGCATGCATAGCGGGAGTAATAGAAAAGTGAAATTCCCTAGGGAGTAATAGAAATGTCAGTACGTCATTTAATCATATTTTGTCTTAAAACTTATTTTTTTGAAAGAGAAATTCTGAAACTATAAGACATACTAAGTAGTATTTGTTTTTAGGGACCATAATTAATTATCTATCATCAATTTTGATAAAAAAAACTGCATTTATACATTAGAAAAAAACGTGTTGAATATGTGAAAACAATGTATTTTATTAATTTTAGACATCATGCTTCTTAGGGGATATGGTTCCTAAAAACAAATACTACTATTTACTGTTTAAGACCTGCACAATGGATATCCGAATATAAATAGTGCAGATAAGTTTATTTTTTCAAAACAACCGGATTCGATTCTCCTTCTGGGTAGTTTTTTTTTTCAAATATATTAATGCAGTGTTTCTGTTTATCAAAATCGATGACATGGTTCCTAAGAACATATTTTCGTATATCCGATAGTTTCAGACATTCCCATACTGACTGATTTTAATGAGCCACCCTGTATTTTAGTAAAGCAACAATAGCATAAACATATAATATACATAATATCATATATTATATGTATAATATCACTGTTACTGATGTCAAGCCTCCGCAGGCTACGTCTACCGCTTACTATCGGACGGTCCGTGTGCTTGTTTGCCACCAACATACAATTATCACTAATAATACACGTGCGAAAAGGAAATTCGTAACTCGTGTAGATTTAAAGCACTCCCTTCGGTGGTGCATTAATTTATCTCCACTCGTTCCACTCCACTTAATTTTTTTCGCACTTGTATCGTAATTTACTATTTTACTTTCAGAAAGTCGTTACAATTGTCACAAGGTTTAGAACGGTTTTAGTTAATTCTTGATATGAGGTTCGACCTATATGTTGGAATTTCGCTACAATTGTCGTATTTTTGTGACAATATATAATTTTGCTTCGCTTAAAAGACGGTATTTATTGTTCATTGCTAAAAGTTCTTGCAATATATTTGAACCACAAACGACCACACGGCCCGTCTGATGATAAGTGGTAACCGTAGCCCCTGGACGCCTGCAATGGGAGAAACAGTCAATTTACAATTCTCGGACTTGTCACCGTGGTAAAATAGGATCCGCAAATGACTTTTAGGTATTCTGTTCACCCTTTATACTTTTTTAGTTTCGTTCAAATAAATCATTTCCTAGCTGTACGATTTTATTTACTTATCCCATATTAATATGATTGCATCAATAAAAAATCAAAATTGCATTTATGCATTTTTCGATAATGATGCTTGAAAACTTCTCTTATCTAGGAAACTCATTTACTCACCCACAACAGTATGCCGTCAAATCATCTTTGACATTGACAACTTAAAGTAGTAGTAGTGACAACATAGTAACAAATTAAAATAAACTATGTGACGCAGACTTAAGGTGTATTTCCTATAAATGTTCCGATCTTTATGATCATCCTAGCTGCTTCGATATCTTTGAGTCATGTTCGTTCCGATATCTTTACCTACTTGTACGTTACGAATTTATTGAAAAGTGACTGCCCCTAAATTTATGACGAATTACACGCTCCCAAATCATTGCCCTTTTCTCACGTAACGAATTTATTGAAATTTTACGTTGCTCCGATTTATTTGGGGACCTCGACCGCTACCATATATCTGATGGCGACTGTACACTATCATGACGCTGCTGCCCATCATCAATCTTATCAAAAAATGATGACACTTCAATCCCGTGGCGTATACGAGTATATCATTATAACATCTGTCAAGCCTAAAAATTAATGAAATAATTTAAAGGTGCATTTAGACCAAACGAGCATTCGCTCATTCTATCTCCCACTCTACGAAATCAACGAATTTCGACGAATCACGTTTTGTGTAACGAGCGAATGCTCGTTTGGTCTAAATGCACCTTTACATCTCATCATCAGCCTATCTTAGTCAATGTATTAAGTAAATTTGAAAAGCCTATGTCCAGCAGTGCAGTAACTAACTATAATACATACGGTAAAAGAAATATATATTATTTGCGTACGTTTTTGATCTTTATTGTCATAGTGACAATATCGAAAAATTTGTCTAAATCGATTTCCTTGTCCTGTATCTATATATAGGATACAAATACATACAGATTTTTTTGTATAAGTTAGGTTACAAATATTTCCTATGGACATATGAAAGTTAGGCAGCTAGAACTCTTTTTTGACGAATACAAGCCCATAGGTGGCTTCTGGTTCTTGGAACCGTTAACTTTCGCCATATCTACAGGAAAGCCGTCCGTTTTCGCAAACGCTGTATGACCCATAAGACTTTTTTTATAAACTGCTACATGACATATATTTTGGATATAGATATAGTACGAGTCATAAATAAATTCTCATCATCTGAAACCTCATGATTCCAAGAATTTATTACCACAGAGAGTTCTCGAGTGCTGGTACGAAGTTGCAATCCTGCTAGATACCTCTGTCGTGGTCAGAGGTGTCTGAACTTCGTTCGAGATCAGCTTAATTTGTTACCGAAATTAAACTTTGAATTCGCCAATTAAACGAATTATTAGCTCTGCATGAAACTTCACTTTTATTATGTACATATTCGAGAGTTATTTTTATTTGCAAATTACTCTCTCATAACATTACACCATTAATATGAAATGGCTGGCCCGCGTTCAGTCATACGGTATTTGCGGTTTAAAGGCAGATGACTGTCATAATCGATATCTGATTCTTGAGTATACTCAAGGTGCACTTAGACCAAACGAGCATTCGCTCATTCTGTCCCCTACTGTACGAAATTCGTTCGTTACACAAAACGCGATTCGTCATAATTCGTTGATTTCGTAGAGTGGGGGATAGAATGAGCGAATGCTCGTTTGGTCTAAATGCACCTTAAGTAGCAATCGTATCTAGAAATGTAAAAACATTATTGATTCAGCGAATGTGAAAGCAAAGTGTTGAGCAAACGACTGTGTAGTGTAACTTATAAAACCAATTTGTAATTTGTGAAACTATGGTTTAAATGGCAAACAGTTTGATTATGTCTTTAGAACTATTAGTATGCAACTAAGTAGTTGGGGAATTAGGAATATCCACGCCATTATTTAGATTATAAGTTTTTAGTTAGAATTTGCAGCTAAACGTTATATGTTTGTACTTCAGAATATATCTGTGTAAATTTTCTTTTAATTTGTGCACGTATTATGCTCAACACAGCTTGAATATAATTTACCGATACAAGATACTAATTATCTCCTCTGCGAAACACGTAAGTGGCGAAAATGTCCTTTAAACTAATTAAGGCCGGGATAGCAAAGACCTTTTAGGCCAACGCTAATCTCCGACAAGAACCTAATTTTGGACATTTGGCCGTCCTTATAGCGATAAACTGGCCATTTTAATTCTATTAGTGTAACAATTTGACTATGGATTGCCGCGGCAGTCCGTGAACTGAATATTCATTAAGATCAATTGCGAATTAATGCCGAATTTAGACATCTGCTTCAATATTAAAACTAATTGCTCAAGATCAAATGACGTTATTGCATTCGAAAAGGCTTAGCAGATAAAAATCTTATAATTTATTAGCAATTGTGCACGCTACCAACAGTTTGCAAACCATGAAAATAAGCAAATAAATATGTCTGTCCCTGTAACAAAAATCGTAAAAGATTTTAATAGTACATTACGACACAAGTGCTAAAAACATGAAATTCGAAACGAGTGGCGATGTTTTAAATCGACACGAGTTACGAATTTCGTTTTTGCACGTGTCTCGTACGACGTTTTTTAGTACAGATGGCCCTCCGAAGTTTTGGACCTGACGTAAAATGACCCACTTTTCGCACTAGAGCCTAAAAGCCTAAAAAAGGCACCATTTGTACTAAAAATAGGTTTTGTAATCGAGTGATGTACCTATAACCAAAAAAGGCTTCGTACAGACAGTTTCAAATTGCAATACATTACAATTTTAACAAGATGTAGGTCATACTATTGACTGCACTGATTTATTCAGAAAGAAGGGATGTTACCGAGCGACTTCGAGTAATCGGGGCACATACATAAAATAAAATAAAAAAAGATTTCTTCGAATTGTTAACCTCCTCCTTTTTTGAAATCGATTAAAAATAGACTTGAACACAAATTGTCCAATCGATCGAATGTGATAACTGAGACTGGTGGGAAATCATGCGCGAAATGCAAAAGTCAGTAGTCTGTGCGGAAAGTGAAGACGTGTCGCACCAAGGCAGGATTATAAATCTCTCGTGCCTTCAGTTTCTGAACGTTCTCTGTTCGAGTTCGGTCGCTGCATTCCGCTCGTAGCGGTAAGCCACACTTGATTGGGCGGCCTCGAATATATTTGGAGAAATTTGGCGGCGCTTGAGAAATTCTTGCCATGGGTTTTAGTAGTCCATTACTTAGATAAAGGATCGAAACCTGACTTAATTTTACAGTATTTCTACTGCGATCTGTTCGCTGACAATTTCTCAAAATTGCATGCCCCACTGCTGCAATTTTGCGAAACCTATGTATTTCTTGTTTCTTTCGTGTGTTCTGTTTTTTCGTTCTTGAATCTTAGTTTTGCTCTACACCGCATTGGCTGACTAGCTGTAATGCTGTATTGTTTTTTATAGTGAAATAAATAAATAAATTTGTTTTGTTGCGTGGTGACACTAAGAATATCTACATTTTGTGTCTGCTATACGGCCACATTGCAAAATAGAATTATGTGGTAAATTTTCCTGCAATACGGTTACAAATATTCCGTATTCGATTTGGAAATGTGGCTGTAAAGCAGGATTTGTCACTAACCTAAATCTTCCCGTGGGTGTCGTAAGAGTCGACTAAGGGATTGAAGTGTCAGTTAATATTCCTTTATTGCGATCGCCAACCCGCATGCTCAGCGTGGCGATGGATATTACCTTCTAATTCGTCGATACGTATAGTTAATAGGAAAGGCCTACGTCCAGCAGTGGACTATTAGAGGCTGATAAAAGCAGAGAACACATAAAGTGGCGTCACCATGCCGTCACTACAATTTCGGAAATCTGTTCCATCTCCTTTTGCTATAAAATTACGTAGAAAAGTCAGATTTATTTTTAAATTTTTAGGAATATAATAAATGTACCTACGTATAATTTAGTACAAGTTGAGTAATTTGCATAAATTTTATTTTGACAATGCCGTAACGAAATTGCTGTTGGTGTTGTCGCTTCACGACTGTTTCTTACAGTTCTGGGCGTTTGTTTGCAAACTTTCAACATTTGCTAGCTCATTAATTAAGAAGTTAATTAGTCAAATTTCGAAGCGTTTTACCATTGCGAACGCCGATATTGGTCATGAAACACGGATATTTGCTGTCCTATCGATTAAGTTTTACCTAAAACACAATGCTTATGACTTAATTTAAAAGTTCATGTATGGGTGTGGTTCTATAAAATAGGTTTTCAGTATACGTGGTGATTTTTTTACGTACAAAAGCAAGTGCAAGAAGTGATTTATATCTTGTTATATCGAACCTTAAGAGGGCCATCTTTATTGAAAAATGTCATGTGCGAAAAGGAAATAACTCGTGATTATATCGATTTAAAACACTCATTTCAGTCGTGTTTTAATTCATCGCCACTCGTTTCGAACTACAATATTGGACAAAAACCGGCCAAGTGCGAGTCGGACTCGCGCACGAAGGGTTCCGTACCATTATCAATTTATTATTAAAAAATACAGTTAAATCAACCTACCTCAAAAACTATAGAAGATAATGTAATCAAACCAAAAATCGTTGATAGAGTTTATTAATGTGCATAACATATATTTTTTTTAGAATTTTATATCGCGTAGTTTAAAAAATAGAGGGGGGGGGGGGACACAATTTCAGACTTTGACAGCTGATATCTCGAAAACGATTTGCTTAAATAAAAATAAGATTTATAAACCTTCATATCATTTTCAAAGACCTTTCAATTAATACCCCACACGCTTATATACAACTAAAATTTTTTTTCTATCCCTCAGTTACATGTATGGAGGGCCCCCATCCCAATGGTTTTTTTTTACAATTTAGTATCATAATCCTGTAGCGGTTCATACAGCACATATCCTTACCAAATTTCGTTACTGTAGCATTTATAGTTTCCGAGTAAATCGGCTGTGACAGACGGACAGACGGACAGACGGACAGACGGACATGACGAATCTATAAGGGTTCCGTTTTTGCCATTTTGGCTACGGAACCCTAATAAAAAGGATATCAGGCTATGTACTTACGTGGTCCATACACCCACTGGTGAAATTATATTCATTATAGACAGAATAAAACTAAGGAAACTAATTGTATCGAGTATATGTAATTACATCCCGACGTTTATTTTGACGTTTACATACAATACAATACAATACAATACAATACTCTTTATTGCACACCTCGTAACATAAAAAAAGAAGATAACAAACAATTCGAATCTTAAAGGTAGAGGTAACACAACAGGCGGTCTTATCGCTAAAGAGCGATCTCTTCCAGACAACCTTTGGGCAATGAAACAATGCAACCAGTAAAAAAACAGTAGGTGATGCAAGACATGAAATAAGGAAAATAAATAAACAAGTTTATCAATTACGACACGTTAATAAATATACACATATAAGTAAATATAATAAACGTACATATACTAATATAAATATATATATATATATATATATATATATATATATATATATATAGATGACAGGATGGAATTACAACAACAGCATATCATGGGAGAGTCAGATAGTGTTCCTTAAGATGCGCCTTGAAGGTGGCAAGAGATTGAGCTCGCCTTATGTCAACAGGAAGGGAATTCCAAAGTCTAATAGCCTGGAAAGTAAAAGAACTATTGTAAAATTTTGAAGAAGAAGATGGAACGTTAAGAAGATACTTTTGAGAAGCTCTAACAGATTTTAGAAAACTGAAGCGATCTTTGAGGTAGCGGGGAGTAGCAGGATTAAATAAAATGTTGTATAACAGAGATAAAACGTGAGCGTTACGACGAAGACGAATGGGAAGCCACTTGAGCTGAGAGCGAAACTCGGAAACATGATCATATTTGCGTAACCCAAATATGAATCGTATAGACATATTTTGAATACGCTCAAGTTTACTCAGCTGATCCTCTGTGAGGTCGAGGTAGGAAACATCAGCATAGTCCAAAATAGGATGCAGCAGGGTCTGAGCGAGCGCAATTTTGGTCGAGATGGGGAGAAAGTTACGGAGCCTTCTTAAATAACTAATAGAACCAAACATTTTTCTACTGACTTCGCTCACTTGAGGTACCCAAGATAATGTTCGGTCCATAATAATGCCCAGATTTTTCACTTGGTGGGAGTAAGGAATACGGACACCATCAAACCAAATGGGGGCTAGGTTACCGAAGTCAACTCTGGAAATCATGGAAGAACTACCAATTACAATAACTTGGGTCTTAGCGGGATTTACACGAAGCCCGAAATTACGGCTCCAGTTACGTATGCTGATCAGGTCGTTATTCATTGTGGCAATTACATTCGGAAGGCTACTAACATCACCCTGTACATAAATTTGAAGATCGTCAGCATAAAGGTGATAATGAGATGAAAGATTATGAGTGATAGAATTAATAAAGACTGAGAAAAGCAATGGAGATAACACGCCGCCCTGTGGAACACCGGCTTGCGTGCTACACCAGGAAGAACGGAAATCATCCACCTTAATCAGCTGCCGACGACCACTGAGATAGCTACGAAACCAATCTATTACCGCAGGAGATATGTTGAGAGGACGCAGCACTCCAAGTAGAATGTCAAAGTCAACGGTATTGAAAGCATTGCTAAAATCTAGCAATGTCAATACCGTTAGCTTCCGATCATTCATTCCAGCCCGAATGTCGTCAGTAATTTTGATGAGAGCGGTAGTCGTACTATGACCGGAACGGAAACCAGACTGGAATGGATTAAGGAGATCATTTTTATTTAGGAAGGATGTCAGCTGCTGGTGAACGAGGCGCTCAAGTACTTTTGAGAGAAAAGGAAGGATAGAGATAGGTCGGTATTCGGAGAATGAGGAAGGATTAGGTTTCTTAGGAATTGGAATTATATGGGCATCCTTCCATAGTGTAGGGAAGGTATTCGACGAGATAGATTTATTAAGGATACATGTGATGACGGGAACAAGCAGGTCAAGGAGAGGGAGAATCATATTACGGCTAACGCAATCAACACCAACGGCATTCGACGTAATGGATACTATACACCTTCTAACATCACTGTCAGTAAAAGAAGAGAAAGAAAATGGCAAAGAGTCTGGTGTGGTAAGAGAGGACAGATATTGAAGTGTGTTGAACTTAGCAGAGCCACCAAATGGGACAGAAGTGGAGAAATGCTGATTAAGCTGCTCGAAATCTACATCTTTAGAGTACTGATTCAGTTGAGACTTACCAACTCCAAGCGACTTAAGAAACTTCCATACTTTTGCAGGGTCTCCATTCTCCACTGATTGATGAATATGGCGCCTTTGAGCATCGCGACAAACAGTGCTACAGCGATTGCGTAATGTGTGATAGCGAGTTTTATTTAAGTCGGAGGGATTACTTTTATACCTAGCCCTGGCTACATTTTTCTTATTAAGTAAGGCCTTAATATCCTCAGTGAGCCAAGGAGCAGGAAAATGTTTAATTTTAACCGAGTGGACTGGAGCATGAATATCAAACAATTGAACCAAAAGGGAGTTAAAAATTGATACTTGCTCATCAACAGTGTTAGCACAAGAAATGACACCCCAGTCTAGTTTAGCTGCATCACTACGAAGTTTATCCACATCCATACGACCAAAACTGCGCTGAAGTAGGACTTTAGCCTTAGGCTTGGGGGGTTTAATTTTATACGACAGAAATATCAAGTCATGGTAGGAAAATGCATCTGCGGATAATTGACCATGATTCGCGACTAATGAAGTAGAAGAAGTGAGAGCAAGGTCTAGAAGTGAGGGAGTAGAGTTTGGGAAGTGATGCGTAGCACCCGAAGGGAGAATGCTGAGCTGGCAGGCATGCGCCAAGGACTTCAAATTTCGAGCGCGATGGTCATCTTTTAATAGGCATGTGTTAAAATCACCCATAATGATGTGATGATCAAAGGATGGTAAAATATCTTCAAGGAGCTTCTCTAGGGTCGGAAAGTAGTTGACGTGAAGGGAAGGAGAATAAAATACCCTGAGAAGAACTTTAGTAAAAGAAAGAGAAATTTCAAGAAAAAGATATTCAGCAGCATCAGAGGTAGGAGATTGACAGGATATGGAGACAATAGAATAGGGTATATACGAGCGAAGATAGATAGCAACTCCACCGCCACCTCTTCCGACGCGATCGTTACGGATTAGATGGAAACCAGGCAAAGAGTAAGACGTGGAAGGAAGGCATGGCTTAAGCCAAGATTCTGATACCAGCACTGCATGAACATTACGTGAATCAAAGGTAGAAATGAAGTCAGGATAGTGCGCTGGAATGCTCTGTGCGTTTATGTGAACAACATTAAAATTAGTACTAGAATGCTCAAATTCCGAATTGAGCAACTCATGAAGTGATGGTGGCAAGCTCCCAAAACTGTCATCAGAAGAAACACCATCCGAAGAACAGGACACATAATTGTCGTCACTCTCACTGTCATTGCTATAGCTAAACAAGTTCATAAATATAATACAATAAATACTATAATTTATATTTTAAACTACTCAGAATATTGATTTAATTCCTACTTAATATTACTACCATTACCCACCAGCGTAAATGGAAGAAACCGTAACAGAAAATAAGCAAATTAATTCATATTAATCTAATTACACTACGGGAACTATTTTTAAGAGCAGTATATAAAGCAACAGCAAAAACGAAACGTAATAATTTTACAGGTGGCAACACTAGGCACTTCCCGCCAAACTGACAGTGACACGATCGAGATTCTAACTAAACGTCACAGAGACAAAACATTACATATTATTCTACACGATATAATAAGAAAAATAATAAAAAGGGTAGAAATAGAAAAGTGCTACACGACCGAATTAAAGAGGCAAACATAAACCTACTATAACACGAACACAAGAAGAAGCATAAAACGGGGTTCTCAAAGAAAGGGGAGGACAAACTACGAGTACGTGCGGGGCTTAGTGATTTCCCTTCTCGGCCTTTGCCTCAGTGTCTCAGCTTGAGTAGCAGTCGGTACATTACTGGACGCCGGGGTGTCAGCCTGCCCTTGGTCAGCTACAGCAGTCGCGAACAGGGCCCTCACCTCGGCAATTGTGTTAACGCGACGGCGCACGCCGTCCTTTCCCAACACAATCACGTCGCCGTTCCAGGTCCAGCAGCTACGCATCCCAAACTTCTCACGAGCAAACATAAATGCAGTATGACGCGGCTTCGTTAAGAATTCACCAAGTGTCACACCAGTGCCCTTCAGTTCTACTTTACTGAACCACACATTATCCCGGACAGCAATATCCCTGAACTTGACTAGTATGGCCCGAGCCTTCCTGCTACTTCCACTGCGACCACCCAGCCGATGACAGCGCTCAATGTCTGTAACCTTCAGACCACCACGGACGGCCTGCAGCTTGCCAACCACCACTGCGGCAGTGTTTTCATTATCCGCCTCCGCAACACCATGCACCAACAACATCTTTCGGCGGGAACGCGTCTCTATGTGGTCCACTTGTCGCGTCACGATGTCAACCTGCCGCTGGAGGGTTTCAAGGGCCTTCAGAATGAAGTCCCTGAAGGAGTCAAATTTGGAGGACACAGCCGCTACTGTAGGATTAGTTGGTCCCGCCATGTTCAAATCCCTCCGGAATTCCTCCATCTGCCTCTCGAACATGTCGGCAAGTTCAGCAATAGAGCTTTTCATTGAACTTTCTTGTGACATTTCGTTTGCCAAAGTGAAGTGAACTATTACAGTGCAACTACTAAGTAAATTGACAGGAAACTGCTGGTAGGTGATGTAGTTTATTTAAACATTAAGAAATACTGACTTTTGTGTCTAAAAATTGTTTAAATATATTTTAATGAATAAAAATTTGTGCTTGTGATGTTACTTAATTTTCTTCACCTACCCGAAATCATACTCGTACATAATATTTAATACGAAAATTTTCCGTCAGATCACCCGTGGACCACGACCGCTGTAAATGGGTCGTGATGTCAGTTTTCATAGCTGTATTTTCAGGATTCATTATCAAAGTATCCGAAGACAATATTAAACAAATTGTGGATATAACGTGCATAATATCTAATTCTTAAGACATTTGCAACAAAAATGAAGTCGATATTTGATAATACCTTTACCTATCTCATCATCATCATCAGCCTATGATAGTCCACTGCTGGACGTAGGCCTCTCCTATTAACTATGCGTATAGACGCATTAGGAGGTAAATGCCCATAACCTATCTATCTATGTACATATGAACACGTCTGTAAAACTTTACAAGCTTTAATATACCAACGCTTCGAGCAAATAAAACGACAACATTAATAAAATGCAGCATAAAATGGTAAGCAACTGAAAGAAAACCTTTAATGAAGTTATAAAACGGTATGCATTCAATGTCTGTTTTAAAATGTTGAATTTGAAAGCGCTATTTCATTCGTGAGCACAATCCCAACAAATCCTTGAAAGGTTCTGGGTAAGTTACGACCATTTTTCATAGCGACAATCCATTAAGCAGCGACTATAGCTCAGTTGTTAGTGTGTCAACACGGATCAAGGGGCAGAATAAATAGTGAGGTTTGTTCCATTTATTACCCCTGGTAATTCCTAGGAAGGTAGCTGACCTAGTAACAGTAGTAACTCACTTGACGCCTAAGTAGCTTACCCGATTAATTTTCTTTTGTTTTATTGGCGTCGTTTACCGGGAGCTCTTTTCTGTTGCCCTGTTGTTTAATGAAGAAATAATTTGTTTCATGGATATCAAAAACGAAAACACAAGTTATTGTTCTTTAAGTAAATAAGCGATATTTTTATCACGCGTATTCCTCTTTTATTAATTTTTGTGATGAAACTGAAGTAATGAAAAGTAAATAATAATTTTTTCTTACATCGGAATCTTTTTAAATAAATTATTTATAAATCCTTTTCAAATCCATACGCAGTATGGTAGCTGCAACTTACTTTTACAGGAATACTGAAATAATGGAAGGCAGAGGGACGTTTTTAATAACTTAATGAATTTTTTTATTTAACAGACAAAATAACTCAATAACACTATATTGAGTTAATTTGTTTTTTGAATAAAAAATTTCAGGTTCACTAACCTGTATTTGGTGCTGCATAATTATATCATAAGTTGGTACTTAATATCATAAAGGTGCCCTTAGTAGCTACATGCATGTTGTATTTATGTAGCTAAATATACAATTACGTATATTTATTATGTACCTATTGAGTCAAAATGATTTATCATTGTATCACATTGTTTTAATAATATACTCGTAGTTATGCATTTGCGAGTAAAAAGTGTGAGGCGGTCAACTAAGTAGGTACACGGATTTAAAAAGCAATTTTGATTCTTTCTTTTTATTGTAGTTTCCACTTTTGTGGTCAAACAAGCTTAAATACATTTTCAATCCCTATTTCAGAACTCAAAGGCTTTCTGTTATGAAAGTATAAAACCACTCAAAGCAATCTTTTAAATAAAAAAATCGTGGTGCATTTTTAATGTGTTGATTTTAAGCCGTTTAAGTTTCTCTCGTATATTTCGCTACATTTACTTTATTTAACTTTTTTTCTTTTCTTTTTATGTTCTTCCGTATATAAAATGAAACCGATATTTCAAGTAAGACTACTAATTAATAACAAGTATAATATGTAAAAATAATACGTACATTTTTGATAGCTCCTCATTCATCACGTGCCTATATCTAACCGTGTATAAGACCGTGATTCAGTGTGAAAGACCTCACTCTACGCATTACACTTTTTATATAAACCAACGCTTGTAGTGATGGAACGTCTTCCCTTTCGAAAATGGACGACACTTGATATTTTCCACTACATTACTCGGAGTGATTCTCGAGCATTTGCTATCGGAGACATTGAACCGTATTGATTCCTAATGAAGAAATTTGGGCTCGTTGGGGTGTGTAATAAAAAATGCGTAGATGATTGTTATTTTTAGTATTTTAATAAAAGCAATTCTTTATTAAATAACTTACATATGAATTCATCAAACAATAATTATACAACAAAAAAAAAATTAACTTATAAACTAACAAATACTCGACGCACACTTTTTAATCGAAGAGCCCACCCCGTGTAGTTCCGGGTGCAAAGGTGCCCATCACACTGGAAGCATTGCCACGCTGAATTGCGATAGCCAACCTCTGCACCAGGAACGACCCAGAGCGGGGGTCCAAACCCCTCTCCCGCAGGCGGCGTCCCACCTCTTTAAAGAAGGACAGTGCCTCCAAACACCAACAACCGGTAGTCTCAACCGCTAATGGGACAAACAAATAATTGGTAAGCACCGAGTATTTGTCTGTCTTACGCACTGCTGCCAACTCAGCAGCTGCCCCTGCCACCCGCATAGTGCGCCCCAAATGTGAGGGAGCAAACGTGCTAACGCACGTTGCATCCCACAACAGGCACTTGCCTCTGTGCCAGGGCACCAGGGTAAGACCGTCTGGTCTCTTTCCATCTGTACGGCAGAGACCGGGTGGCTCCAGCACACAGGGTACGTTTGCCGAAACCAGTGCTCTCCGAACTATATCATTAAGCGCGTGGTGGCGTGGAAACCTCCCTAAACTCCGACAGCAACTCAACGCATGGTGACCGTTGCTCTCCACCATGGTGCCGCAGATGCATGCGTGAGGTTCACATACATCGCAGCCGAGGCGGAGAGCCACTGCTATTCGCAAAGAGTTGTCGTCAAGGAGGGTTCCCACATGAGGAGACGGTAGGGCCTGAAGCCACGCACCTGCCTCCGGTCCCGACACTGCTCGGATCCTTGCCAGATCCACCCCAACAGCTGCTTCCAAAAGTCCGCCGAATATGCGTTTCACCCCAACGCTATCCCACAAACGTTGAGAATCCAGCTTTTCAGGTTCAGGCACCCCCGGGTTGAGAGCCGTCCAAGCCTCCCGAGCCTCGAAAGAGTAGGGAATGGTCACCTTATCACCATTAAATGAAAGAATTTGAGTGACAAGGCCCGTAACCCCACTCGCCGAAGCCAAGAAAGCCGGCAGGCTCACATCCCGTGCGCGCCGTATACCTAATCCACCATCGCGAACTGGCAAAGAAGCCAAATCCCACTGGCTTGCGTTAATGCAATATATGCTCAAAACAAGTCATAAGGTTATTTAAAAATATAGGTAATTAAAAAGTTTTTTATGTGATTGCAGCAAAATGAGAGTAGGCACCAAAATCACCTTGTTGACCTAGTGTTTAATGTCTGTGAATGGGAAGTCGAATACTATATTTTTTACATCTTATTAAAAGACTGATTGCAATTTATTAGTTAGTAGTGTAACAACAATTAAAAGCTTACCTTAAAAACGAAAACAATAATAATAATAATACACCCAATCAAAAAACCCCCCACGTTACCACATTGGATGGCAATGGACAACCTTTGAGCGAGTTTAAGGATCTTATTAATTAAATGTATTCTAGCTAGTGTATGTCCGTGAATGGGAAGTCTAATACCTACTATATTTTTTACATCTTATTAACAGAAAATTTGCAAATGGTACTTATTTATTAGTTAGTAGTGTAAAAATAATTTAAAAGCTTACCTTAAAAACGAAACAACGAAAACAATAATAATAATACTTACACCTCATCAAAAACCCCCCCACGTTACCACATTGGATGGTAATGGACAACCTTTGAGCGAGTTTAAGGATCTTATTAAATTTACCTAATTAAATATATACTAGTGTATGGTGACAGATTGAGTTTGTACTTGCTTCATTTAAAAAATAAAACACAATCATTGTTATAATGTTGTATCGAATTGCTCAGAAATTGTTTAATGAAAAACCGTGGATAATATTTATTGTGGGATTTTAATGTCGCTGTAAATTTTTACAATATTTAATAAAGTATCTAAATGTGACTTCAGCATACACAACATACGGTGAAGTACTTTTTATCATTCATTTTTAAACCACCATTATTTTTACCTCCAAAGCAAAACATTAGAAAATATTGAATTTTCCGTACGGAAGTAACAATAAAACGAACCCCTCCGAGAAATAAATTAATATTAGCTCCAATTACAACGCCAAACCAAGGTCGACGTCAATAATGTAATGACCAACTGCCAAAGAGTGCCAGAACCGCGAATTTATTTCAATTCTTAATGAGACTAATGACGGAAGTCCCCCGAAAGTCGCAAGACAGCGACAAATCCACCCGACGATTGGCGCAACAAATTCTCTACATAGACAAAGATTTATTTCCGTAAATCTGGGTTATCCGCCCGAGGCAGTCAGATTTGTTTTAAAACAAAGCCTGTCCGTAGTAGAAATATTAAGATCAGTTTCGAAATCATATACAGAAATAAAAAATCTTAAGATTTTCCGCAAATAGACGATTTCAGACAGGTAGCTAGTAGCTACATTATTCAATTAAACTTTAATACATATTAATGTTTAAGTGAATAATGTAGCATTTAACCTTTAATACATACCTATTAAAGTTTAATTTAATATTGTAGCTACATATTCATCCCAACAATGCTTAAAGTGACGTCATAAAATCACAGACTCTTTGCATACATACCATTTTTTCATAAACGAGCTATTTAACGATGGCACACACTGTAGGATTACAGAAAAAATACTTTTTACCCCCACTTTACATGTCAGGAAGGTATAAAAAAAGTATTTTCTGTATTTTATTCTACAACTTTGTCGGTGTCATTAAAATTTATACTTATACCAAATTTAAAATTTCTAGTAAGTACTAATCAAAGCTAAGCTGTGGACAGACAGATGAACGGATAGACAATCAAACAGACGGACATAGTGAAACTATTATTTCAAAGGTTCCTAGTTTACTACGGAACGCGATTCCGTATCATTTCAGTTTTCAAGCAGCGGTGCGGTCGATCTATTCGTACTGTTCTTCACTATAACACTGTGAAAAGTGTGAAATAATATTCGTCAGTCCCGATGTGTACAAACAAGGATTAGCGTGAGGATTTCGTTCACTGCAGGGTGAATCATTAAATAAAGAGTTTGCCAACTCGTTAGTTTAATCCTTATGATTTCCATATTCTCAATTGTTTAGTTTCATAATTTGAATTAATGCCAAATTTCTACTTCTTAATGGTGCTTAACTGCTTAACTGGATTCGTCACACTAATGTTCGATCACATAAATATTTTACGGGTTGAAGTGTACCTTCAGTATTATATATGATAAAATGACACGCAACTTACAAGAACCTAGAAATATTTTTGTTCTGAAAATATAACACCGAAGACTAATTTATTTATAAAATGCTACGAATAAATTATTTTTCATCACACTTGCTGCCTAAGCGCGCCATTGCTTGCGCGCGCAGCGGGAGTAATAGAAAAGTGAAATTCCCTAGGGAGTAATAGAAATGTCAGTACGTCATTTAATAATGTTATTTCTTAAAACTTATTTTTTTGTCGGCAAGTGTGATGAAAAACATTGTATGCATCACGGTCGGTAAGCGGAATACTAACTCGAGTCATAAAAGCCCTCCGCCTAACGGCGTCGGGCTTCTAACACTCTCGTTAGTAATTCCGTACTTACCTCCCTTGATGCACAATGTACTATTTCTTTTTCTACAGATATCCACTAATTTACGGTCTGTATCAAAACTGTGGTTACTATTATTAAAATGTAAATTACATGTGGTATAAAATGTACTCTACTTATACCTAGTGGTTTCCACTAATTCCCATATTATTTTTTTTACCTTTGAGGTGTGAAACAAATATCATTCATTTTTAATTACATATTCTATTATATTTATATTCCACCATTTTTTCAACGAGCTTTTGATAAAAAAAATTGGTAGTGTTACTTGATTTCAGTACCGCCGAATTACTCGTACCTATATAAAATCGATAGCTCAGGCATGGAAAACTTTAGTAGGTACTACGAAATTTCGTAGCAGTTCTACGGATTGTGAACGGTGACAACTAAGTTGTCTAGTCCCTTCGATTGTTCAACAAATACTGTACAAGAACGTATGATTTTTGATTAATTATAAATTGTAGTGTTGCTATCTTTGTATAGCTCGCATTGCTTAGTAAATTTTGTCAATAGCATGTCACGTTTCATACCTTTAAATATAATAATATTATCATATATATTATTATATGATATGAAAAATCGTAGGTTACATTGAAAAAAGGACCTACTTTTTATGCATTAATTCTAGTTATGCAAGTATTTAAACAGTTCGATATTCAGATATTTAAGGGGTGTTTATGTCAGGTGAATTTTATAGGAAATGAACGTGATTATTTATTAATGATGTCCTATGTTTAATTACGCGGCTGGTGGCGCGGAATATTATATTGGCAATCAACAGAAATAGTGTTTAGAATTATGCTCTCAGGGATTATACACACACATCAGATCCATCCCTGCCATACGAACGTACGTCAACCTCAGTTATGTAAAATTTTGCATAAACATAACATAGGTAAGTCGAAATATGTTTGTAGGATTTTGCATTAATGCTGCGTTGTTATTTTATTTAGAAACCAATTTTGTTTTTAAATATTGTAAATACCTACACACATAAAATGTGAACGACCGACAACTTTGGCGGCAGGTAAATCGTACGCGGTTTTCGCTCGCTATGTGAGCCATATTGTAAATAAATAGCATTTTTAGTACAGTTGGTGTACTTTTTAGGCTCCAGTGCGAGAAGTGGGTCATTTTACGTCAGGTCCAAAACTTCGGAGGGCCATCTGTACTAAAAAACGTCGTACGAGACACGTGCAAAAACGAAATTCGTAACTCGGTGTCGATTTAAAACACTCCCTATCGGTCGTGTTTTAAAACATCGCCACTCGTTTCGAATTTCGTGTTTTTCGCACTTGTGTCGTGATGTACTATTTTAGTGCTTTTTAGATAAATAAATGAAGAAAAAGAATAATGTAATTGTAGCATCAAAAATTTGATATTGACTAATAAGTAGTTTACAGATTTTGTTATAGATAAGGTAAGTATAAATATTTTACCGTCTTGCCAAAGCCTATTAAATGATAGTTAATTGTTCTGATAACTAATAATACGTGACAGCGATAAAATATGAAAGTGTCCCCACAATGTCATTGAAGCGTTATGTAATAAATCCTCTTATTCATTGCCAGCTGAATGATGGATTGAGATAATTTGTAATATTTGCACAACGCTCATTTACGTCATTGTAAGACCTAAATTCCAACTGAACTAAGAAAATGGCCTCTTTTCTTCTCTTAATAATATGCTTCGTTTCATCAATATCACAAAGAAGATTGGAATCAGAATCAAAAGTTTCAGGTTATATTTTCACCAAAAGTCGATAATTTCAGCCGGCCTGGAAGACGCTATAAATCAGAAGGGAACCGAGGTTCGATGGAATCGATACGCCCGGTCGAAGAGAATACGGGGTAAGAACAAAATAAGTACCGATTACGCGTGAAAGTATTCCAATGCATAAATATCCGTGATACGCCGCCTGTCAATTGAGGATTACCGGCTGGCGACGCGTCTGTGCCTACTGCTTCACACGATTTATATTTTGGGAACTTATTGCGGGATTGTCTCTAAACGATTTTCGTTTGTTTTATGCTCAGTTTAGGGAACATTGCTTTCGAGCTTACAGTCTGGCAATAAAGAGTAGATATCATAATTATAATGGCAATTGCAGGGTCATCTCTTTGAAATCATTTCAAGAAATAGCACAAAAATATTCTAGAAATCAATTCAAGAAATAGCACATTAATAAGTGAAGAACGGTGAGTAAAAAAGAAATAACTTAAATAAAAATTTCCCAATCAAAGAAACTCTGTTATATTTTTTACGTTTTCCTTCGATTGTACGTACCTATCGGATTTGCATAACTTTTTGAAGCGGTACAATTAAAATGGGCCGGGTTCGGCGAGTAATTTCATGTATTTATTCAGAATTTAATTAGTCTCAATGTTCCGCGTCCTAGACAGATAGTTTTGTAAGTAGCATGTAGACTTTTTGTTGATAGGGGAACTAACTTTTGTACCGATACTTTCATGAGTTGAAAGAAAAATTTCGATATTGATATTTGCTCACTTCAAAATTCATCAAAACGTTCTACCTAATATGTAAGAATTACACAAATTTTCCCACGAAAAAACATTCTAACATTTAGATAGTAGGTACAGGTCGCGGGCAGTAGGCAATAAAATTTAACACGAGTTTGTAATTCTTTTACAGTCATAGGCAAAATAAGGTTTAAATAAAAATGCTCAAAAATATGTCCCAGTGCACTTTGATTCTTTATAATAAAAACGTCGTAATATGTTTATGAGCTGATTCCTTCGATGCATATGTTTCATTTGAAGGCCGCAAAAATATCTGACACAATCTTATTTTTGCTAACATAAGACATGTATTTTTACGGCATTCGTAGCGCAATACACTATTGCCGGTGACTGTACCGCCCATGACACACAATGTTTTTCGTATCCCTTGCAAGGTATCTAACAAACAGTGATCGGCATAGGGTGTGCCATTTCGGGTTATTCTCACCTGTTATACAACCAATTTGTCAGCAGAGTCAGATGACAAAGTCATTGTAACAAGTTGCGAATAAAGGTCACAGGTCCGAAATGACACACCTTAAATATGTAGGTATATTAATAAAATGGGAAAATCTGACACGAATCGGACTAGTCCCAAGGTAAACTCGATTAAGACTTATGTTGTGCGTAATAAGCGACGACTTACAAAACATACCATGTCCAACATCACTAGATGTGAAGACGTTCGGTGTTTTGACAGAAGTATGAAAGCTACTGATTTAACTACTAGTTTATGACCTACCCAGAGAACGAATACTAGATCGCAATATAAAAGCTAGTGTGCAGTCATGAAACATAACATGTTATATCCAGGTCATGTAGATCGTTCCGCAAGCTGTTGAACGCCAATAAAATGAATATGGTATGACTGTATTCATTAGGTATTTACGTTCCTATCTAGCTTTTATTTCATTGATCATGGCATAAGTATGATTGTACTGCATTTTGCTTTTTCAAATGCGGATTTATGGCTTATTATTCTTATTAATACGATTGTTTATTTATCTTGTAATTCTCGCAGAGAGCCCATCATCATCATCATGTCCTCCAAACTCTATCCGGATCGTGATCTTGGTTTGAATTTACCGTCTGGTGCATGGGTGCATGCAGACCAAACGAGCATTCGCTATTATAACCCCCTAGTCTACGAAATTCAATCGCTACACAAAACGTGATTCGTTGATTTTGTAGAGTGGGGGATATAATAGCGATTGCTCGTTTGCTCTGAATGCACCTTTATGTGACTAGTATGGATTTATATTTACGTCAACGTCAAGATACACAGTCAAACTATTGGAGCTTTAGGCCACATAAATTAAAAAGACACTATAAATCAGCTTCTGAGAAATATGTTACCAGGTTGTTACTTGTCATTTTGACATGGTTCTGTACTGCTCTAGAGTTCAGTTTGGTTGAATTGAAACTGTTAGGCATTTTACTACGGAATAAGTGAACCAGTCTTTTCTTAAAAGGCAAGAAGAAACACCAATGCGAACTTTCACACTTTTACAGTGATTACGTTCACGATGTTGGGTGGTTTTTGGGGCCGACAATCGCTGTAGCGAAATCCTATATCCTGAGAAAAAAGCCCAGATGCTATCATTTTTTTATGACGCGCAATTTTTTTTCACGATCCCTTCATTGATTAATGGGACCACAAAAAACGTACGTAGACAAGTTTTTGTTGCGACTTGGTGTCGCTCAAATATTGTGTGAGCAAAACAGTCCGGTCACGTTCGACGTCATCTGGGGGAACCGACGCAAACTTAGACGACATCGCACCGCTACAGAAAACAGAGCATTAAATCATTTTATTTTCACATTCAAGTAGCGCTTTTTGATGTCTGTTATGAGTTTCGACACAAAGATTGAACTTTAAAAAGGAAACAATTTAATTCGGATAATGTTTAAAAAAAAAAAATTTTGCTTACTATTATTCCGTTTTTACGTTTGCCGTTATTGCTTTTACGTTCTAGCAAAAGTAAAGGAGTGACTCCTTCAAATTGGTTCCGGTTTACAGCTGTTGGAACTGGATGATGTTTTAGGATTTTGAGACTGTCGCATAATGGCATGACAAACAACTTTGAAAGTGATACCATCATGAGTTTACAGTTTCTTGTATCACGGTTCTAAGATTCGTGTTGAGATGCGAAATTTTCTCAAAATCCTAAAACAACATCCGGTTTCAGACAGCTGTAAATGGGAACCAATTTGGATGAACTTCCCAAAAAGATTTTGTCGCTCGAAAAGAGGGTACTCATCGAGACCCCTGTTTTGTTAATTCAAAGTTGCTTTACTAGAATTCAATTATTTTTGTATTTTAATTCTATAAAAAAAATATGTTCCATTTGACCATGTTTTATAGTTTAATGTGTAAGGTGTAAATATGATAGTTACTACCTATCATATTTACACCTTACACATTGAATGTTATTTGTATTTTGTCGAAGAAACTGAAATTACATAAACTATATTGTTCAATCACGCAAACATTATATTACGAGTATGTAGGTATTAACTAGGTCTTTGGGAAAACTTATCGCAATGCATGTTTAACTTTTTAATATCTACAGACCTACTAACTTCAAGGAAAATGACTAAAATTATATTTTCGTCTCGTTCAAAACATGGAGACTGTAGATGTCTAACTTCAGGAATTTTATGTATTTGTCTTATAAACTTTTCAAAAAGTATTCAAGAGACACATTTATTTTATTGGCAATACGGTTTACGAGTACAATTAGTGGCAAAGTAAATCGATCTAAAAATTATAATTTAAAACCAGTTGTAGAGATAAAAACCTAAAAATTTGCAGTTTAAGAAATTGGGCTTTTTCGTTTTCCACGGTTTTAACACGGATAAGTTAATGACGTTGAGTTTTTAGAATTCTAAAGATCCCCGCATGTCTTTTCCAGCTGTTTATGTTAATTAGAAAACTTCTTGCATATTACGGTTAATGTTTTAATTTCAACTGAAAGTAAAGACTCATATCTCTTTGAACGCAACTGCTTTTACTAAGAATATATTGACAATAATCAGCTTGCTTATTGTGTAACAGAAACAAATTTATTTCTTTTATTTATCTATTATACATATCGTCGCCTAGTACCCACATCACAAGCCTTAATTGAGCTTACCGTGGCACTAGGTTGATTTGTGTAAGATGTCCCAAGATATTTATTATTTATTTATTTATTTTATTACAGCAAATAAGATACACACGAGCTGAGGTGTACGTTATCGCCGGTATTTGGCAGGGGATAAATATAAACAATTCTGACGTTCATTTTGAAACTACTTTCATTCAGTAGCTGGTAGGTACTGATTTTTGTTAACAAAATGATAATGATATAATATCAAACATCCAGATGTATTTACTGCTCTTATACTGCAGGTATAAAAACCAGCGCATGTATATTTTTAAAATACAAATAATCCATATTGATAAGTTTACATTAGGACAATGGTACTAACAGCTACACCATAATTATGATACAGTATATATTACTGTATAGCTATTCGTAGCATTTTCATCATCATAAGCCAGCATCCAGCATCTAAGATAAGTGAACTTCAAGTTTATTTTTCGACGGCTAGTTTGTACTTTATTATGTAGGTAGGTACGGTACACAAATAAATAGAAAAAAATATCATATAATCAAACAAACTCTTACGAAAAATAATGAATTACTGTTCGCAATGGTTAAAACTGTTACAGGCCCAGAAATTTTATGAGCAAATTGGAGGTTTAAGCAAAAACTTAATTAAATACGAAGCTTTACACGGAACAGCGCGCCACAACTGTCGCCAGTTCCTTTATTTTCAACTTTTACACATTTTTTAATTGCATTTGTGGTTCTTTTTTTTATTTTACGTACTTACAACTTACATTTTTTTAACACGGTTTTGAACCTCGGCCTGTTTCTGAGTTTCGTGTTGCTCCATAATATTATGTTCCCAGTTTTTAGAGTATCAATCATTGGCCATTTGTAAATAAATGTTTAGTTTACGATTTGTTTTAAGTTAAACAAAATATAATGACGGATACGTTCTAATATTACAAAATGAACGTAGTTTCAGTTACTGCTACCCTATCGGGTAAGATTGTGGCACTGTTCGAAATATGTTTTTTCAATTATTTTGACAGCAAAGCCTGGACCCTTAGTGAAATTGATAATCCGGCATAAAAGGTATAATGTTGTTGAATTTTGTACATATTTTGAAAAGGCTTGTATCTTGTACTAAAAAAAGCAAAAAAAAACTAATATTGCAACAGTTCTGATTTTTTAGTGTAACTAGTGACGTGCGCGATTTTTAAAAATAGTTAAAATCTTCACGTTTCGGTGTTATTTTACACCTAGGAGTAAAACAATAGGAGTTAGAGTGAGATGTCCAACTTGATGAATTATTAAAGTAAATACCCATACATCCATACATTACAAGTATATGTATTGTGATATGAAATACTTAGTTCCGACTAGTTCGATACCATTTCCAATCCAAACATGTTACTAACTAAAACGAATGTTAGACTTCATAATCATATTCAGTATAATACCTATTTAATTCATATTGTTAATTAGGATATGTGTGAATATTTTAAGCAGCAGTATTTTCCATTAACTGAACAGCTGTAGTTCAATACATATTCATTTCAACAAAATATTTACCATGCTAATCACAGTTGCAAAGAATTAACGTAATTAGGTACATCTATTTAATATCTATCACGTTTCAATAGGACTCAAGTGCTCATTAGATTTGTTTGTTTTCCCTATTTTAGGTCACACCGCACTTGACCCGCGTGGCAGATACCCGTGATAAATACAACACTTGTAACGCGAGATGGCAAACGCTGCCGCATTAAAACGCTCAAAATCTAGGTCAGGACTACTGGTTATGGCGACGTATAAATAAAAATTATGACACATTTCGTAAAAATTTATCTATGAAGTCTAACAATAAGCTCAATAAAGTTGACTATTTTATTATCTAAGTTCGCGTCTAAAATAGACAGTATTGACTATTTAAATTCTCAAAACGCATCCTCTGAAAAAAAAAATAACAACCCGAAACTAATTAAGGCGCCGATAGATTTAACGTTTATTCGAAAAGAGGCCTATATTTACATAAATAAATGTCATGGAACCATCTTACAATTTTATTGTACTAAGCAATGATATTCATAATAGATAGATAGCTAAAAATGCTTAGATACATAGAAAACAACAATGACGAAGTTCCTAATATTTTATTTTTAATGATGACAGTGTAATAAACACACAAATAAATGCCCTCACCGGGACTCGAACCGGGAGCTTCCAGCTTTTCTAGTTTCATTTAGTTCACTAATTTTTATCGACAATTTTATAGATAAGTACGTATTATTATGAGACGAAACAATTTTGTGTCCATAACCTGTCACCGGGGATGAATTTTTCGAAATAACAGACATGTTATTTCATGGAACTAAGTCAACTTAGCTGGGCCAGCGATGGATAAACTTGGAGAAGGTGCCCGGGGGAATATTTGTCAAAATATTTACGGAGCCATAGGGCATTGACGTCTACTTCTGGTTTAACGTTCTTATACATATTTTGACATTTAATAGAGTTATATTAACAGAGTAGTTCTACAATAAATTATGTAAAATTATGACTAAGAATGTGAAAGGTTGCAGGACATCTAAGGTCGAAAGAAGATTTACCGGGCGTTTATAAGATTGTTTGCAATTGTGGTAACCAAACGCACCATGGCGGAAAGGGTCAAGGAACATATCACGGCGATGGCCAAACATTTTTTTGGAATCAAACTGAGAGGCAAGGAATCTCGTTTGCGTTGAATCCTGTGATTTGCAAGCCATTGGATGTTGTGAGTGTTGTTGTGTAGTAGGCCTAGAGACAACCCTAGCCTAGAAGTGAATAATCAAGACTAAGTGCCCGCACTTAGTTCGCAATAACCGCACAGCTAGAAGGTGTTGATACATTTTCTCGTCAGTCTGCCTGTGACCATGGGTGTAACGTCATGCCTAACGTTATACTAGCGACCCGCTCCGGCTTTGCACGGGTACTATACCTACATAAAAACCTTCCTCTTGAATTACTCTACCTATTAAAAAAATCTCTTCAAAATCAGTTGCGTAGTTTTAAAGATTTAAGCGTACAAAGGGACATAGGGACAGAAAAAGTGACTTTATTTTATACTATGTAGTGATAGCGATGAGTAATAATTGTAAAAGTTAATTCAATATAAGAATAATTATTAGTATTATCGGCTCAAAATTAATCTAATGCAAAAAGTTTCGTGTTAAAATTATTATTTAATAAATAGTACTTTCCAAATAAGTTATATTTTTTTTAATATAAACATATTCTATTATGCAACATTGGACTCAAACCATGTCCATCAAGCATAGATTGATAACGTGTCGTTGGCCAGATGAAATTTTGTTTTTTTTTTAAACAATCAATTTAAAAATATTTGATCTATCTAAAACTGGCCGAATTATGTAGATTAAGTAATAAAAGCTTTAAAAAGAGGTCAAAAGAAAATGTTCACCGCTTCCCAAACGAAACACAATGCCCATTTATTTAACCCAACCCTTACCAAAAAATGTTCACGAAAATGCAGTGTTACCACAATAAAAATGGTGAAAGGAATAAGAACTCAATTTAGAGGGTTGATTGGTACAAGAGAGAATTCGCATTTTTTACGTCGTCGCTCCACGTACAAAAGGAGAATAGTGAAAAACGTTTCCGAGCGGTTCTTGACCCGCATATTTCTCGCCTTATCCTAGGTTCCTGGAGGCTTTCGACTTTTTAACAAAGGACTAACTTGGTGGCGATAACGTGGAGACCGGATTTAGGCTAAAGTCGAGTCGATTAGCGTCTCATGTTCCTTTAGGAATATTCGGATGGTTATTTGTAATGATTTATAAGTATAACAGTTTCTTAAATACTCTATTCATGACCAGTGTAATGACGTAAATAAAACGATTACCTTGCAACAAATAAAAACATGAGTGCTAAGCTATTAATAGTGATTCAGATGAAATCCCCCCGACGAAATACAGGTGTAAATTATTGTGGTAAATTGACCCTTGAGTATAACTCTACCTTAAATTATCATAACCAAATCCCTCGTAAGGGGTCCTTTGATAAGCTTAGCCTGCTAGATCTTCTCAATGCCTATCAATTATTAGCATATTATGGGTTTAAAATAGTCACATTAGTCTGTAAAAATAGGTATTAGCATAGTTCTCAGGCTGTTTAAATTTATTTCAACGATGGACTCAGTCGGACCACAGTTATTAAACTTGCCAAGCAAATGAACTGTCTACTGTTTAAAAGGTGACTTTTTTTTGAGTTTTAATTGATAGTTTCATTGTTGTGATATTGTTTTCAAAATAACCGAAACTATGATGCAAACGACATTCTCTCCTGAGTGCAACTTCATCGAGGGCATTATTCGAGATTCAAACGTTACTTCGAGCACATTTTATAGGACACAATACAGAAAGTAGGTCATATTCACTTTCAGGGAAGTTTTTAGTCAATCTCGTCCCGCGCCGAGTCAGAATATCATATTGCCAACGCACTTTAGTATTCCCGACGGAGCTGTTAACTGGTCCCGGAAAATGTTGCCCTTTCCTGAGTCGGTTTGACATGTTTTGAACATTATTCTTTGCTTTGTAAAATTCTGCAGCTTGATGTTCATTTGAAAGAGCCCGTTAATTTAATTTGAACCATTAATTATAATTATTTAAGAAATCCTTACGTGCTCTCATTGCTAGCGGAATGAAGGATTGTTAGTTTTTCTGTTTTAGTTTATTTCATCGGTTATAATATTAATATGTATTTTAATGTATGTATGTAGTTAGTTCGTGTATATGTATATTTGTGTAGGTATATATGTAGGTAAAGATATGATATATATGTTTTTGATCATATTATTTAACTAGATAGATGTAGCCCACAATCTCTTTGCTTTGCCTTAAGGTTGACTGGTATAAAATGTCTCATGGCACTAAGTTCACCTTTTGTACATTAAGTTTTACTTTTGTGCAATAAAGTTTAAATAAATAAATAAATTACCAAGACAATAAATAAATGGTCTGTATTATCCAATTGAATATTGACAACCTGATCGGTATGAATTATACTTTTAGTATACTCTTGAAGTCGGTTAATAAAATATACTTAGCATTTTTACTACTAAAAACACATCAAAAATATTTTATAGTAAAAAATATTTTCTCAAAAAAAAATATGTTAAAATTACCCTTTTAAAAATTTCATCATCATTCATCGTTTCAGCCAAAAGACATCCACTGCTGGATATAGGCCTCCCTCAATTATCGCCAATATGACCGATTCTGCGCTGCTTGCTTCCAGCGGGTTCCCGCAACCTTGAACAGGTCGTCGGACCATCTTGTGTGAGGTCTGCCCACATTGCGTCTTCCGGTACCTGAACGCCAGTCTAGCAGTTTTTGGCAATGTGCCCAGCCCACTGCCACTTAAGTTTGGCAATCTTAGAGCAATGTCAATGACTTTGGTCCTCTTGCGGATCTCCTTTAAAAAATAAAGCAAATAATAGGTTAAATCATAAATCAACTACCATTACGAGTATTGCTTACATTCGTAATTAATAGATTTTTTTTTTTTAGAAAACGTTATTCTACTTATAATATTCAACAAAAAGATACGTCGAGATTATTTTAATACACTTTCATTGAATAGGATTGGCATACGGTAGTTCAAAATAGAAAGATAAGTCTAATCCTACCTTACTTAAAATATAAATTATGCCTAATTAACTATGCTATTATTTAGTACATTTTAATAACTGTTGTTCTAGAAGGTAGGTACGACTAAGTATCTGAGACCTTTGATCGATACGTGCTCCAAAAGAGTAACGTAACGTCCACAAAAGTACTTACTTCTTATCTTGTACGAGGGGCCTCTGAAATAACCCATGTCAATGTTTATCAAAACTGTAAATAACAGTAGGTTAGACAGGTTCTCTAAAACCAAGTTTCTAAATTAATGTTCCTGAAAGGGTTAGATTTCGACGGCCCCTACGTAAG
This sequence comes from Thaumatotibia leucotreta, assembly GCA_025490895.1. Lineage (NCBI taxonomy): Eukaryota > Metazoa > Arthropoda > Insecta > Lepidoptera > Tortricidae > Thaumatotibia > Thaumatotibia leucotreta. The sequence continues at coordinate 14,560 of JALPQI010004119.1, read as the reverse complement.
TTGTCGTAACTTGAAATTTGGGTTTTTCTTTTTATTTCATAAAACATTATATCTTTTAGCAATGTTTCCGTTCCACGAAGAAAAAATTAAAAAAACCTATTACAAATAGGTTTTTGACACCCGAAAACTATCGTAACTTAAAAAAGCACCGTCGTATACTGTAGTACGTGTACTTACGATAGTTAATACGGGACGGCCACCCGCGCTCGCGCAGCGTAAGTGCCAGTTACGATCTTATACGCGGTGGGGCAGAGGTTTTTCAAGAGCGATATTTTTTTACCAAAAACTAACAACTAGATGAAACAAAAATAGATAAACGATACATTTTATTCGATAAAAGTAAGACACTACATCGGAAACAAACTCAAAGTAACTGCGAGACCAAAATTAATTTTCGAAACGGCCGTTGTAGTTAAACAAAATGTAGTCTGAGATGAAATAAAAGACGGTTCAGAAATAAAAATGATTTAAAACCACTAAGCAAAGTTAGCAATCTGTTCGAGTTCACTCAGAAATCAGTTGTGAATTTATTATAATGGATGTTGACAATTTTTTAATAATACCGGTGAATACTGTAGTATGTTATCACTTACCACAACTTACTTCGGAGTTGAAGATCGGTGTTTTGTCTTAAGTTTAACATACTACTATTTACGTTGGATTTTATAATTTTTTTTGTGTTGTATGTGTACTTGAGACATTTTTCGTCGGAAATTGTTTTAAAATTTCTATTGTAAGTGATATTTAAGACAGTATGCGCCGGATCAAATACAGAGTTACTACAATTTACAATTATAATGTCGGCGTATTTCAACAATTTTTGCTCATTATACAGGTTCGCCGCTTCTTTTTGAACCAAACGATAAATAAATGCATAAGTCACTGTAATACAACGGCATTTTTTGTGATAGTGACGACGACAAAACAATCATATCACTTACATTATTAAACACTGCATCAGTTGGTGGGTTCATTTATGAGTATTTAGTTATCATTCATCAGTGAAATCATCGTCTGTAGTTCGAAGATTTGACTGCTGATTGAATGAAACCGCCAACAGCTGCAGTATCTAATCATGAAAGCGACACGACTGTTCTTTAAGAATATAATTACGTTGAAAAAAGTTTGATATCGATCTCATAATTGGACGTACTTCTGCAAAAAGGAACCAATCCACACGAATTTATCATTCTAATTAACACCTTAAATCAAAAGAAACAAGTCAATTGTTAAAATGTCAAATTCGTGTGGATTGGTTCCTTTTTGCAGAAGTACGTCCAATTATGATGTAGTTGAAGCTGAAGGCATTTTTGTTAACTGATTTTTTATTATCTTTGCACTGTGAGAGAAGTCATTAATCTGCCATGTCTATAGTTATAATTTCAAAACTACGTTCCTAATGCTGAATGATAGACTGTTTTTGTGTACTAACTAAATGCACAAAATTATAATTAAACGGCTAAACTCATGTATATTCGGTAAATATAAAAAGTGGATAATAAACAGATGAGCACCAAGCGGCTTGCTGAGCTCGTTGAGATAAACGGGTTGAGGGTGGTCTTGCGCCGGCACTGATGTCATGTCCGACTGCGGGTCACTGCACACGAAGTACACGAAGTCACTGTGTGCACAAAACCATCATTATTAGCTCGGAGATTACCGGCTTCTAGACTATACCGTTGGCTCAGTCCAGCCCCCATTCCGATTAAAATTACTCTTAATCGCTCTGTATATCTTCCGTGGCAGGTAGCATCTTTACCGTTCCAGCATCCTCGCTTTATCAAGGCGTTTAGGAAATGCAATGTGCCTGTATCGTATGCGTCCACCACAGCCGAGCTATATCTATCTCCCTGTCCTTGACACTCCGAATGTGCTCCAAGTCTTGTAGACCCATTACGACGTTCCTTACCGAAGTCGTACGGTATCTCATAAACACCCGAACTGCCAAGTGAATTTCCGTCCTTTGGAGATCGTGAGAAGTACTCATATTGGTATGAGGACGCAAAATGGTCTTAATGCTACACCTTCGGCGTAATAGGCGTCCAATTCCGTTTGTCACTCCTGTAATATGAGGCAAGAATGATGGTGCCCTCTCTACTGTGTGGTGATGTCGAAACGTCCCTGAGCTCCTTGTACGCTGACTTTATCTCCAACCATATCTGTTCCTCTCCAAGCTCTCCAACGTCTCGTCTCGTCTGACATGTTGCAACATTTCTAATTGTTCAGATAACAAGAGGTAATAAATAGGAGATGCCTGTGTCCAGCAGTGGACCGAAATAGGCGAATGATGTGATGTGAATAAAAGATATAAACTCATTTCGCATGTATTGTGAATCACAGAACCGCGAGGACAGGTTTGCGAGATAATGGTATAAGCCAGTTAGCAGGTAGCTTTTCTATAGACTTTTTGTGACAGACGATCATTCTGACCTAGCATTAACAACCCATCAAGAAAACGAAGTGTCCCATCCACCTCTCTCTTAATAATAATAATAAATAATAAATATCTTTATTTACCCAAACACAGAAGTTACAATTTTATCTGGCGATGTCCGGTGTGCCCCAAACTAGGCTGAGCCTGTATCTTGGGACCCACTGAGTCCGTTTACAAAACATTCGTGTTTCAAAGTTATTGATAGGATCGGTAATTAAATTAAAACACATGCTAAGAACAATTCATAAAAATAAAAAATATATATATATTAAAAGGGTAGGATAGTGGAAAACAGTGAGGGGGGTCTGAGTGAGTGAATGTGTGATGTGTGAATGTGTGATGTGTGAATGTGTGATGTGTGAATGTGTGATGTGTGAATGTGAGTGTTGATGATAGGTGTGATGCGAGTGTGATTACAAGGCTTAAATGTGAACTTTATTCTGGGATGCATCTCATTAAGATCGGTTAGTAACACATCAACAACTCTATCAGGAATTACAGCAAAAACGTCATCCACATTTTGTAACCAGCATCTCGGCCTTTTCGGACAACTCTTGAATGCCCTCTGCTTAAATATATCCATGAAAATGTTGACCAGTACCAGAACTATATTACAAGAGAACTCTTTGCTTCAATCTGCAAATAATACTCCCCTTGCCAAACAGAATAGCAACTATTCAGGAAATGTTCGATGAATTTCATGTGCACAGTCGTTACGAGCTACAACATCTTTAATTATTTTTATAGTTTCCAATACTCGCAAACAATGAAGCTACATCAAACTCCACTACATAGTCACGTCTTCATTCAACACGACATTTTCCAAAAATTTTACAAAAACACTTTACCTGATCTATTTTTCACAATAAAACGTACAAAAAAACTATTCACCTGCTTGATTTTCTCAAAATATTCCATCAGGGTTCCATAAAAATACTATTAAATTGTTTGTTAAATGGCATAATATAGTAACTAACAAAAAGTTTTTATAATGTGTCCGCAAAATAATGTTGTAAATAACAGATACGACAAAACTTACACGCATAATTCCAACGTATCTTGTATTATGTATTACTTACGATCAATGACCATTTATGACCACCGGCGTAAAGTGAAGTAAGTAATACATACCACAATTTTTAGATTCTCTTCTCCGTCATATACTGTCGTAAGTGCAATTCCGGCAAAAATATGAAATATATGAGAGAAGTAATTATATCACTATAAAGATAGTATCTTTGTTATTGATTATGCCAATTTTCAAAGCAATCCATTGAACTATGTGACTACCGTACACATTTCAAACTTTAAAGTGCTCTCTTGTAAACTTGCCATTTTCAACTTACGACAACTTACGTAGGGGCCGTCGATTTGGTTGATTATTTGACCGAGTTTATAGATATTAAATTATCCTGGTAATATGTTTGGTATATCCCCTTAAATTACAATTCGAGGAATTTGAGAGGCCAGTATTTGCTTGTGTTTAGTCCATAAATTGGATTGGTTAATGGAATGAAGAAACCAAAAGGATGAGTTGATACGAGCCGTTCGTTTTAACCAAAATTTGTTGGCTAAAACATCGAATCCCCGGGGAACCTCGGTAAATGGGATGCCTGCTAGCAATGGCTCGGGTGCCCATTCCTACAACGGTGATTTATTTTGATGAATGCTCTGTGTGAATAAATTCTAGCAGAATAGTTGTGTTTGCTTAAAATCGTCATAATACATAAGCATTATGGTATCTACTTGTCTAGATACTTGTTAAGAGTGTAATAAACCGTTGTGACAAAAATAAAGGTAAGTACTTGGGAAAGTTGATGTTGATAAAACGTGACGTAGAATGCAGCTATGCATTGACATTGCTCAATGCATTTCGGATATCAGCTTCTAAGGGTGACTTGTTTGCTTGGAGATGGACGAATGTGTGATGTGCACGGAGTGTTTGAGGTTATGTGAGATGATGAATGATAGGTTTGTAATAATAGTACTTGTGTTTGATATGTTATATTTTTCTTCAGGCTATGTATTTTGAATATAAATTAAATACGTGCTGTACTTAATTCCTTTGTATATTGGTATTCAATAGTAAAACCACGTACCTAGATATAATTATGTGAATAAACTAAACTAAATGAAATTATATACCTATACTAAAACTCTGAATGGTAGGATAGTCCAATGTTACTTAAGTGTCCATGGGTGACAGTCTGACAGTGATTGCCACTCATGCTAGTCATATTTTCCTGAATCTCCTGTGCCGTATAAATGGATATGCACGCAACAATAAACATGAACTATTTTGACAGAAGCACATTTAATGACTAAATACCATAAATACATTCTTAAAGTAATCATTATTTTTAAATACTAAAATTTTGTTTGTGATTCTAAATTGTCAAATCCAAATTGTCTTATGTTCGTATAAAAATAAATGTGAAAGTAAACTGTTTTTTTTTTTATTAATTTCAATAAATGATAATTAGTGATTATTTTTAAAAATTACAGAAGAATATGTCTGATAAAAAATAAAAGAGCAGATATTTTTATTGATAAAAATGTTAATCGAATGTATACCTACCGTATATGTAGTGTTTACATCTGCGTACATAATATCTTCCTAGATCACAAGGAAGGATGATAAGCAATTTTTAACCCACGTTTCGTTGCTTTCACGTTGCCAAGATTATGGTACGGATAAATAGACTTGTCGACGACTTTTGTAGGCCGTCATGTAAAAAATTGCTCGTCTCGTGCACGCACAGCACGGTAACGACCGTCGCATCTCCCTACAAATGACGGGGCTTTATTTCCCAGTGAAATTATGCCTTTGCATATAGGAGTACCCCCGTTTGCACGTCGACGACTTTATCTCGTATTTCAATTATTTTAAAATGTCCCCTGGCTTCTCCGATGCCGTTAGTGGAGTCCCTTGGTTATTCCAACGTACTCGTAACTGGGAAATATAGATTTTCAATTTTCACTTTTCAGCATTCATTGTTAGTGTCTGAATAAGTATTTTTTATCAATATTGTATTATTTTTTGAAATTCGATTCGTCACTATCATAATCGTCATAACAGCCGAAAAACGTCCTTTGCTGAACATAGATTTGGCCTTCCCCAAAGCTTGCCACAATGACCGGTCCTGCGCCACCCGCATCCAGTGGACTCCTGCGACCTTCACCAGGTCATCAGTCCACCTTGTGGGGGGCCTACCCACACTACGCCTTCGAGCACGTGGCCGCCACTCAAGAAACTTTCCGCCCCAACGGCCATCGGTTCTACGTGCTAATTGTGCCCCGCCCACCGCCACTTCAGTTTAGCGATTCGGCATACCGGCTACTTTGGTTCTGCTGCGGATTTGCGGTTAAAATTCGATTATGGTACCTTTATGATTAACCCTCTTTCAACTGAGATGAGGTCAAACAGGCCCGTTTTCAATTTTATGATCTTGATAATTCGAGGTAATTAAATCTCGGTTTAGTATCGATTAAAGTGCAACATCGAACTTTATAATATTGGGGCTGCGACTAGCGGTTAACAGAGGGTAGCGTAGTTTTATTTCTCATGATTTGCCTAAGGGGGCTGGCAGAAACTGGATGCATAAAGCAGCAGACCGAGCTCTGTGGCGTACCTTGGGGGAGGCCTATGTCCAGCTGTGGACTGCAACGGGCTGATGATGATGATGATGATGAAAAACACATGAGAAGATTGACTTTCTTTTGAACATGCGAACTGCCTATAAAAATGTACGTTTGAACAAGACGAAAGCACACGTTTCGGTGTATTCTACCTTACCTTTACGTCCATCGGTTATACATACAGTATTCACCCTTTATGACATCAAAATCATATAAGAAGTTTGAACTTCTCTTTTTGAACATGGGAATTGTCAGTAGAAGTGTACGTTTGAACAAGATGAAAGCACAAGTTTTGGTGTATTCTAACAATGTAGTCTCGTTTTTATTCGTCTGCCACGGAGCGCGCGCCCCGCACTGAAAGGATCTTAAACCGTGGACTTGAGTGTCGCCAGTTTTTGTGCTTAGAATAGTCATAATGTATACGAAAACTTTCCGCGAATATTTCACGACTAAACTACTAGTGTTATTTTATGGAGTGTCACAATAATTATGACACCACTGTTTGTACAATCTTCCTCATAATGTCTGTATAAACCGTAGTCTATGAACCTTTGCAGTTCCAGAGGTTATAGATCTATTGAATGGAAAACTGCCTTATTTGAAAAAAAAAAATCGTATTATCTCATAAGAAAAAATACGATACGGATTTTTGTTACGTTTAGTGTAGTGTAGGCTAAATGCTCCATTAGCAATAATCCTTTGAGATCAGTGTACTTATCTTGTATTTCTCGCGATCGATCATTATTCCAATTACCTACTGTATCACGACGAACAACTTCATATTATCAGAGTTAAACGCACAGCAAAATATTGTCTCCAATTACGACGTTCAATCACGTTCCCTTGAACAAAGTATATGTTCTCAAATATTTCTATGCAAAACCGTCCTTTCTTGCAAGTAGATAAGAGTCCTATTACATTATTCACATATTAAGGGGCGGGAGCACTCTGTCTTCATTATAACACAATTTGTCGTAGGCTCTTACGCGGTGTATCTGATCACATATATGTGAAGGCAGCTATTAATATAAAGCGTAGTACTAAGTAAAATATCGCTGCGAAAGATTAAACACGCACATGTTAGGCTTTTCCACCAGGGTGCAGTACGTTCACCTTTCATTCGTTAAACCTACTAAACTTTTCTTTCTTTCAGATATTCATCAGAGATATATAAGATTTCTGTCATATATACATGACATGACGAACATAGTTAAGTACCTTCAATTTGGACAAAATTCGCAATATTCGATTGCCTCTAACATGAATCGAATATATTGCGACTAGATGGCAATTCGGATACGATCGGGGATTACCGTAGTAGTTTAGATTCGACCCAGAAGATTCATCAATGAAACCTAGACTATGCCTCCCAGCTAATTTTAGTACTTGTCCATCTTGGGCATTAAAATATAAGAATGAATATATTTAAGAATGTTTTATCAGTCGACCTGTATTTTGTAACAAAGTTAAGTTCCCTGGAGATCCTCCAATCGTCAGACTTACGGTGTTAGTTTGTGTTTATCTTGCTGCTTACATCTCAGTTTGTGTATAAAGTAGATTAATTCTAACATTCTACCTAGCGTTCTAGGCATCTTCTACTGTACGCCCGTTTACGCTCATGTCAGCCTTCACGACATCTATGTAGCCGTCATTTCTTTGCTCTTCAGTGTTTAGTTATAATTAACATTTGCATCTCATAACGTTATTTCAAGAAAAAATCTACTTGCTTGTAACAAAAGCTCACATAACATTTGATATGAAGATAGTCCCCTCCAAACATTTTTTAGTTACATTATATCTCTCTTTTATCTCGACAACCCATTCGTCAGTGTAGGCTCTAACGTGCTGCCTGATCTCATAACATACGTGACTGCTATTAATACAAAGTGTGGCACTGAGTAAATTATAGCAGCTAGAGATTAAACTCGTGAGCGAGCAAGGTTGCAGGAATGTAGTGGCGGGATGAGGGTTAATAAATGAAGCTTCATCCGGGCTTAATCAACGATAGTTTCGAAGGTGGTTTATTTGGTGAACTTGTTTACACTCGTCTTGTTACGTATGTAGTAAGACAATAATTTTGTAATTAAAAAAAAACTTACCTACCCTGTCAACAGGAAATTATTGTACGATTGTGTAGTGTATTTAGTATTGTATCAGCTGTTATTTTATTCATTGTTTATTAGCTTCTCTTGCACCGCTCAAAGTTTATCTGTTTTGCCCGATGGTTGACTGGTAAAGAATGTTTCATAGCATTAAGTCTGCCTTTTGTATGATTTTTATTTTGTGAAATAAATATATTATACCTTAGTAATTTTAAACTAACGTACAAAAAATGCGCGTTCTTATAGGTTATAATCTTGTAATAAGTGTTTGTATTCGACTTAAAACATCTTGGCGAGGAAACCCCCCTATAGCATACATATAGCAACGAAAAACCAGCGTCAGTTGTCCTTCAAATGACTGTGGCGCCGCCGGACCAAGGTTGCGTTTCGATTCCCGATATGCGAACACAAACGATAGTTTTTGTTTAACTAAGTACCTACATATGCTCAAAGGATTTTCGAACAATACGATTATATTGAACACCCTTCTTAATAATTTGTTGTAGTATTGAAAGGGTACAGGTTGGCTGATGAATGTGTCAAATAACGCCCTTAATAAAGAAATATTAAACAGGCAGCTAATTTTTTTATCCTTACTTAGCTCTTAGGCTTTATGTAACAGTGAGTGGTTATAGCAATCGTACAGCCGGTGGGTTGGTTACCTGGGAAAATCCAGGATCCATCCTGACCGGGCTACGATAGTTGGTACTACAGTGAAATACTTCTATAAGTTTTCGCTCCAGTGACATCGGTTAAAACGGTGGTGGTCAATATGCTTAGTACAATTTGATTGCTTGAAAACCTTTGTTTCACAAAATGGAAAAAGTGACAGTACTTTTCCACTATGACTTTGTCTATAGAAGTCTATAAAGCATATACATATATCAGCTCGAAAGGACAGAATGGCGACATAAAACCACTGTCGTTAAACTATGGACCGGCGCTAACAGCATGCCCTAATTTTTATATTTATTGCTTGCCTCCCCTGTGGCTCTGCGTTGATTTCGCTCGGGCTTCATTCGATTTATATAACAATAAGAAGTGTCACATATTACTTTGTGTCGTATAAAAAAGAAGTAGCAACACATATCTAATGTTATCAGACCTTACGACTTGCTATGGATTTTTCAATTATAGTAAAGAACCTAGCTAAAATAAAAATACATTTTTTGGAACAAATTTTATAGAAATGTAACTAGTAGGTAAGTAAAACAATTTGATTAACATAATATGTGACTGATAAAAACTATATTTGCTAGGGATGCACTAGGTATTTCTACGTATTGTAGATACCTATCTCTTTAAGCATACATAATTATGTACATACCTTCTTAGTTGGCATCTTCATTTCTGAAGGTCGTGCCTAGCCTAAAGGGTTTGTTGCTTGATGCTCTATGCTCTTCCAAAAGCCTCTGTCATCGGCGGTCTTTAAAGCTTTAGAAATAGGCAAGCCGGTCATTGATTTTATCAGGTCTGAATAACTGCAGGATACCTAATACTGATGAAATTTTCAATAATATTTGCAAGAAATGTGACAAAGTAAAACTTAGGTATTTAGTCATTTTAGGAAAATTAATAAAACATGATGGGATGTCAGATATTCATTCACTCATTTGTTATCCTCGGTTCGCTTCTTCTGATTATTGCATAAACACGAAAGTTTGTTTACAAACCGTGTTCTGTTTATAATAGTCAAGGTGCTGGAAGTCGAATATTTTCAAAAGCCATAAACGAGCAATTACGAACTAGTGTAAATTGGAGGACGAGCCGAGGCGAGGTTTAAAATTTAATAAAAGTTCGTTTTCTTTAATCACCCCATACGGAATGATTGACATGATCGTTATTACATTTTTGAGGACTTTTTTCCCATGAAACTACTCTAAATGGTTTGAATCGTAAATAAAAAATTCGGATTAAGTACTCCTACAGAGTAAAATAAACTTGAACACGCGATTGACAAAATACCTGGTGAGTTATACCAGTCCTGGTACCTAATTTGATTATAATGTATCATTCTTATTAAATAGGTCCCAAGTTTCTGTTATGAGGAACCCGGGACAAAATTTCCAGAACCATGGTTGCAGAACCTATCTCTCTAATTTTCAGGAATATTAGTTTTTTCTTTCATTTTATGTGTATGTATGTAATGGCCCAAATATAAGAAATCGTTGGTGTGAATAAAAAAAGACCTACTATTGTTTGCCGTTTCCATTTGCATGACAAAATAACAAAGCTTTTTGTTACATCGTTTAACATAGCTGATAAAAAGTTGTCCCATGTTTTTGCCCGTTGACGGTTTAAACCGGTTATTGCGTTTGGGCCCGGATTACCAAGGCCTTCAATTCAGTACAGTCAGTGTCAAATAAAGCAGCTAAAGTAACCAATAGTTCGGTACCATATCTTTGGTATTTGGCCAGTTTGACTGTAACAAAGTATTTCATTCATTCATTAATACTCATATTATTATAACCTTGTGATGTTGTTATTCTCAATCCATTGCTACATATTTTAGAGACTATTATCCCCATATTGATTAACACTTTTTCTAGAACTTGATATTTTTATTTCCACTAATTACTTACTCTCATTTTAAATTATTGTATATTATTTGAATAAAAGATTGGTTGTGTTTTATTTTAGAGACTATTGCTTATTATACAAAATGAATTTTCGTTTTTGCTCAATAAGGGTAACTATTACATATTCTAGTGCAACGAGAAATAATCTCAAGAAACCCCTACCGATTTTAATTTTCATTTGGTGTTTATGTAAATAATTAGTTTACAAGATATAATCTCATACTAATATCTTCTGGCAGTAATTTATTGGTTTGATCCCTTACTTCGAATAAATAGAGATGTACCGTACTTTACACGCCAATTTTTGTCTACACTTGTAACATGTATGGATGTAATCTTACGGAAAATTCTCTCTGAAGGTGGTAATAGTTCACATGTTCCGTGAAAATGAGATTTTTCGTGTAGTGATTTACGGTAACCGTGATTCCTATTTTATCCACTGATAGCTCCTCTCGTCCTTTATTGGTTAGCCGTTGGTGTTTTGTGGTATAGTATACTGAACTAAGAATTCATTTCATGTTATCTTGGAACTTGAAATATTTTGTTACTATTAGTTAGATTTTAGATGTGCTATAACATTATAGTATAAGTAGAATCATGTGAGGTAAACGTTCGCAATGGCTAAGAGTACACTAAGTAATCCATATTATTTTAATCCAAAGTGTTTGTGATTGCGTACACTTACCCAGTGCGTACTTTTACCCCATGTGAACAGTCCTACATAAACAGAAACTACTATTACAGAAAATAAGAAAAGAAAAGAAAATTAACAATTACAAAACGCGATGGCTGCTTGCTGCGTTAAGAGGGTTACCAGCACGGCTACAATTTTATTATGTAGCGGGCCAGCAAGGCGGTGGCAACTAACAGGTTACTGATTGTCTCCTGTTCGTTGCCGCCGCAATTTGGGCTCTACTTTTCACTTACGATCAGGTGGAGTGGAGCCACTTTGTTGTGCCAACACAAAAAAAAAAAAAAAAAAAATGTAGCATAATTAGATAACCACTATCATGCTTCATGAAGCTGTGACTATATGTCATCACTCTTATTTTATATATATATTGTATACTTCATAGTAAATATAGGAATGGAAAAGGTAATAGTCAGGATTCCCGAATGAGGGCCTAAAGAAAAAAATAGCTTAAAACTTTTACGATTATCACTCATATTTTAAAGACAAACTGGTTTTAATAGAGTCTGCCTGCGACCACGAGTATAACGTCATGCCCGAAACATTAAGATAAAATGGAACGTAAGTTTACGCAATGAAGACCCGTTTGTCTTTAAAATATGAAAAAAATTGCTAGGTATTCTTTTATTTTACCCCTAGGTATAAATTGTACCTCTTATTGATAAGCGCAAATCATCTCCTGATCAGTTAATATGCTTTGTGTCTTTTCCTTTCCTTATATGCGAGCACAATCCAACAAAACAAAATACATAATTATGTATAGGTAAATGCATATGAACTAATCGGGTAAGACGTGCATTTATGAATGAAACTGTAAAAAAAATCATACAATAAGAATAAAAATAAGAAATATTTATTAGTACAAAACTTGCAAAATAATAAAGGATATAACACCATATTTTGATAAAATGAAACTAAAAAATGCAAAACAAAATGTATATCTACAGGGTGTTGCCTGTAACAGGAGCAAAAAATCAAATGGAAGACTCCTCTGACTGCATCTAGTTATTCGCAAAAGGTCCCAGTGTTTTAAAGTTATCCATTAAGGAGAAACAGTATGTTAAAGTTACGACCTATGAGTGATGTATCTAGGTATCACAACATTGTACCTTATTAATGATTAAACATATTGGTAGTTCAGTGGACATAAAACTAAATGAGCTAAAAAGTTTTTTTGAACTCATGGTTTTTTAACTGGTTTAGCAAAAAAAAAATTTTTTTTTTTGTGTTACACTGATTTAACTTTTTTGGTATAAGTCGACTGCAGTAAAACTACATAAAAAAAAGGAAAAAAAAATTTTTTTTTTTTAAGTTTTAACTATTAAATTATGACTATTTATTGGGTTATTAGTGTACCGTTTCATTTTTTGCTCCTGTTACAGGCAACACCCTGTATAAACCCAACAACGAGGCAGTAGGTACGTAACAACGAGAATCCATACTTTATGTAATGCAGTTTGAAAAGGAAATAAATGACTGTACACATCTATCTCAAAATTCCGATCTAGTAAACTCTTCGGACTAAAAACTTTCCCTTTTAAGCTTTGTCTTCATTATTAACACTTCAGTCAATATAAACACTTTTTACACAAAAGTATGACTTGCAGGACCGACAAAGGAGACTGATCTGATTATTTTTACATTGAAAACCAGTCAAGCGGTCAATGATCCGCAATTTTACAAATGATGATAGACAATTTCAGACAAGTAAACTTGGATAATGATAATATTACAAGTATTATTTCCTTTTAAGTAAGATGAAATCGATGTTTCCAATCTGTTTTTATGTACGCAAAATATTTTATCGATGTTAAATTAAGGTGGATCGACCACCTGATAAAGGTAGCTGGAATGATTGGATGAAGCGGCCCTACTGCGATCATCGGAATCCGTAAATTTCGAGGATTTGTCTCTGTCACTCTCATGACACCTTCGTTGTAGAGACAGAGACAGATTCACGAATTGAGATTTACGAATTTCGTAGTTCGCGGTAACAGGCCAGGCTGTCTACGATCGATTCTTATCGCCTCTCAGCTGCAGACATCTAAGTATCACCTGAGAATGATGCTTACGTCGAAGCCCAATGTTTTTTTGGATATTTTATTTATACTTAGATTACGCACTGTGTGGTATATACGGGAATTTCCTTCCGCAAATATTCCAGCTTGGGATAAACTTCCTGCTGAAGTATTCTCAAGGGAGTACGGGGTAGGTTCTTCATAGTTAAAGGGCCAATAACGCACATTTCATTCCCAAAGCGTTGCAGGCAAAGTTTACTGCTTACGATCAGCCAGGCCGCATGCTTATGTGCCATTATCGTAATACAAAATAGAGTCATATAAAAATTGTCATTTCCTTTCCGGGCAAAAAATTAACATGTCTTATAATATAATTTCAATTGTAAACACTATACGTTAGGCACTACATGTTCAATTGTTCAACCCTGTTGTGGCATAATTCTTTTATGAATAATTCTATATGGCATAAACTATGTAGTCATAATGGGCTTTGTGCAGAAACTGTTGTGGCATACTCAACTTTTGGCATATATATTTCGTTGTGGCAGATTTCGAGTTGTTCGAATATTATTCGAGCATAATTTCGATGCTCCTATTCATGATGAAGCATAATCAGGATGTGCATAAAAAGTATCGGCATAGTTTGTTTTAGAATAACAGAGAAGGGATAATTACAACCTCTCAATATAATCGAGGTAGTAATTTATACGTACATTAATACGTACGTTACTTACCTACTGTGTTACTGAGCTGATTACTTTCTAGGTTGCTAAAAAAAAATAACCTAAGAAGAAAAAAAAAATAACCTAACCTCGAAGAAAAAAAAATATCCTAACCTATCCGACTCGGATCTGCCCCGGAAGGTTTTGTTCGCTCGCTTCGCTCGCTCACTGCAGAAATTTTCGCCCTCGCAATAAATTCCGTCTGACGAAAAATGCAAGGTAAGTCTCGAACATTTGGCTATATGCCAAAAAAAATATGCCAATCTAATTTCTGTCTTGTAACACTGGGCGTAAATAATAATATGCCAAGATAGTTACGAGCAAAATAATGTTCGAAATATTGTTATTTATGCCAAGTGATGTTTCTGCCTCATT
>JALPQI010004118.1:0-65173 GCA_025490895.1 Thaumatotibia leucotreta | reverse complement strand
TTTTACAATTAGTATCATAATCCTGTAGCGGTTCATACAACACATACCCTTACCAAATTTCGTTACTGTAGCATTTATAGTTTCCGAGTAAATTGGCTGTGACAGACGGACAGACGGACAGACGGACATGACGAATCTATAAGGGTTCCGTTTTTGCCATTTTGGCTACGGAACCCTAAAAATTAGTACCTCTTCCATTTCAAAATTATATTTAAATTACAACAGGTACCAAATAGTACAAATTCAGTACTAAATAATGCAATATGAATCGACAGAATATGGACAGAATTCAGGACCTGGTTCCGCGATTATAACGTTATAATGGTGGGACCAGACTATTTGAAGTATAATTTCGAAATGGAAGAGGTACAATTTTTTTTTTACAACAGGTACTAAATAGTATAAATTCAGTACTAAATAATGCAATATGAATCGACAGAAAATGGACAGAATTCAGGACCTGGTTCCGCTATTATAACGTTATAATGGCGGGACCAGACTATTTGAAGTATAATTTTGAAATGGAAGAGGGACATTTTTTTTTTACAACAGGTACCAAATAGTACTAATTCAGTACTAAATAATGCAATATGAATCGACAGAATATGGACAGAATTCAGGATCTGGTTCCGCCATTATAACGCTATAATGTCGGGACCAGACTATTTGAAATATAATTTCGAAATGGAATACGTACAATTTTTTTTACAACAGGCCAAATAGTACAAATTCAGTACTAAATAATGCAATATGAATCGATCGAATTCAGAACCTGGTTCCGCCATTATAACGTTATAATGGCGGGACCAGACTGATTGAATGTAAGTTTGAAATAGAAGAGGTACAATATTTTTACAACAGGTACCAAATAATACAAATTCAGTACTAAGTAATGCAATATGAATCGATCGAAGTCAGGATCTGGTCCTGCTATTATAACGGTTACATTTGGAGTTTATTAATTTTATAAATGTATGACGACTAGAAAAAGGTCGCCGAACTGAAGATTGGGTCCTAAACAGGAACTCAAGATGACTGACACTAAACAAAATTACTAGAACTTTGTTCATTTCATCCTTTAGTAGATTGGCTACTAAACCAGCTCGAAATGGGATTAAAATCGCAATAGGTAACTGGCTTTAAATCGGGACTTATCATTACCGGTTTGTATCCAGGTTTGTACCAAATCCAGATACGAGATGGGAAAGTTAGTCCCATTTCATCCTACCAGACGGGAAACTGTATTTCCCATTTGGCAGCCAGCTATCAAATCCGAATACCAAACGGTAGGTACTAAAGGCATTTCATGGGTATTGATTTGGAAAAGTATATTTATTTTAGAAAACATTATTCCTAATGTAATGGTTTTAAGAATAAATAAACCACAAAATATATAGAAAATTCAATTCGCGTATTTATTTTGACAGTTTGTTGGTCCTTACGCCATATCACCGCCCCAGTGTCAGAAAAAATATTAAAAACCCTCAGCGGCAGTGTGAACAGCCAACGATCATCTACATAATATAGGTATATTTGTTAATTTTACTGACATAGGATCTATGTCTTCTCTTTGTTTATTGAGCGAGAAAAAAATCGAGAAATCATCCCTTATTTGCCTCCTGTGGAACCAGTAGCCGTACCATGAGCTGCCCCTGCGTTATTAACGCGGACTTACATAGGTGCTTTCTATACGGCTGGCTCGCCCCAAGACGCGATTCCGGGCGGGATGGAAAGTAAGTCCGCGTTAAAAACGCTGCGGCAGTTTATGGTAAGCACACAGTGCCTGAAAGTATCCTTTCCCTCTCTAGTACGTTTTATAGATACTAGGTTCAAGAAGTACCTGGGCATTTTCGCGAGAAGAGATCCAAAAAAAATTTTTTTTAAGGTAGGTCAATTTAATGTTTTTCCTACTCAGAATAACGAGTTCTTTCAATCTAGGAGAAAAAAAGTACAAGAAAAAAATGGTCCCACATTTTTCATACATTTTACATGCTCTCCACTTTGTAACCGCTGTACAAAGTGTTTGAAAAACGGTTACGTAATAGAAACAAAAAGTTGGGACACTTTTTTTCTTCTAGTAGGATCGAAAGAGCTCGTGATTCTGAGCAGGAAAAACATAAAATTTACCTGTTTCAGAAAAAAGTTTTTGGATCTCTTCTCGCGAAAATGCCCACCTACCTATCTACCTTCAAAACTTGATAATAACACATTCAGTTGCAATGCTATCAGACAAACATCTACAGCTAGGAAAACAGCCACTATCAACCATTTGACCATTGCCGTCGGCTACACTAAATAGGTGGCCAAGAAACAAATACCTACATTCCCGTGAGGTTAGAATACCGAGTCCCTCTAGAAGGTTTTTAAATGTTTCAGAGGGGTCGATAATAGTACATTGTGCATCTAGGGAGGTAAGTACAGTATCACTAATGAGAGTGTTAGAAGCCCGACGCCGTAGGCGGAGGTCTTTTGATGACTCGAGTTAGTAGGTATGCCTCTTACCGATTGTGATGCATACAATGTTTTTTGTAACACTTGCGGACAAAAAATATGTTAAAAAATGAAATATTGGTATTCCCTAAGGAATTTCACTTTTCTATTACTCCCACTATGCATGCAAGTAATGGCGCGCTTAGAAAGCAAATGTGATGAAAAATGTTGAAACCGCGTAAAATAGTAGGTATTAGCTACTGTAACAATGCCTAGGTACTTCTGAAACAGGAACTAAACTCTAGCGGGTCTAACTACTCTGCATCCTAAAACTCCTAAAACCTCTCTGACAACGGAAATACAGCACCTTGTATAAAGCATCCGAAAATTGAGCGTCCAGCTGTTCGCCTGTGTCTGGAAAATCTTCGTTGCGTTTGTATTTAAGTAAGTACTCGTATCTAACCTACTTTTAATTGATAACGGACAATTTATTAGCATCTTATGGGATGGTAGGCGAAAATGTAGGTAAACTTAGATAGGATAACACTATCCTTACATAGTATGTAATGTAAAATTTTAGTTGGAGACTAACATAGTAGGTATGTAGGCTAACATTTAGTAATATAAATGTTACTCCAACAAGGTCTAAAATCCAAATGTCCGATAAAGATCATTCAATTTGGTCTACTACTACATGTCTAATATATATATTTCTTCAATCTTCTAACTCCATAGAACTACCCAAAATATCTACACATTTTATTACTTATTATACTTGAGGCTCTAGCACATCTTGTACAACAACATTGGCAGCAATTTGTGACCTACTCGCAATTTCTCATCTCTTTTGAATCAATGTAATCAAAAAGGGACGGGTAGCCGCGACAAGGTTCCTGTCATGCACGATATGTGCTAGTGCCGTTGATCATTTGTATTATAATAATATGAATTTCTTAGGCCAATTCATACTCGTAATTATATTGCCACATTGTTCCTAGCGAATAGAGACCCGCTGCGGTGAATACTAGTGTTTTGGGACATCATAAGTAACTATCTTTGATAACTATTTTATTTACCAGTAAGTAGCTGTACCAAAGAATATAATACTCTAAAGAGTTGTACATACCTAACGGCGACGGATAGGTATTATCCTGAGAGTAAGGGAATAACTTCTTTACTACAGCTGTTGTTATATCTGTACAGTTAAAGTAGGTATTTATATACCAAACCAACAGTTGGTTTTGCTTCAGAAATATACAATACAATATAAAGTCATTTCCTAATTGGCGCCCTCTAGTTAGAACTTAGACCATTTAGAAAAGCTGTTCTTTTAACTGGCGCCATCTAGTTTATTGATGAGTAATGATTGTACAACTGACATTGGGTACTGACGGGAGGTGTAGTAGTGTGCGTTACAGGGTAAAATTACATAATTTTCTAGTTTTTGCATTATTGCGATTTAGAAGAACAGTATTTTGTGCAGGTTGCTATCAATTTGTACATTAGATTTTTTGCTCCTTGCGCGTTTCTCAAAACATGTTAACTCTGATCTTCGGTTTAGCAGAAAATGACGAAAATATGGTGTTTGTGCAATTGTAGCGCCATCTTTTAGCAGATAAGCGGCAGGGATAGGGTCGAATCCACCTTAATTGTCTACTAAATAACGCATGACTTGTAACTCCTTTTTCTCAAAATCTTAAAACTGCAAAGTACCGGAAGGATCCTGCTTTAAAAAGTTAAATACCGGAAGTAACTTGTAAATTGACGGAACATCTTGGCATTTCACCGTAAAAAAAAGAACTAATGTCAATGTCACCGGGTAAAAGATTATCTCAAATAGTTAAAAAAAAAACACGTTTAAGTTTTTTTTTATTATTTTGTAGATTCGTTTCGTTCTTTGACTTATTTGTTTGTGTACTGTAAAAATCACTTTAGATTTTTTATTTCATTGCCAGTTTGAGAAAGCACAATACAAATTTCGGCGAGAAACAAGGTTACAGGCCGCGTATCTCTATCTGGCTACTTGGCCTGTAACCCTTCGTGTCCCGTCCTCTATAGTACTGAATAGTGATGTGCCGTTACCGTAAATTACGAGAACAAAGAGAACTATCGGGTAACATTCTCGGTAAAGTTCTCCGGGAAGGTAATTATGGAGAAAGTGTTTTAAGTTATTACTTTTTTCATATTTTTTTTTCAGAATAGTACTTAATTTAGTAATAATAATCTGACCTGAAAATTACATAAACATGTGACTAGTGGAACTAGTTTATTACCAAAATTACGGTAAATTACCGGCGTAAATTACGGAGAACGTTCTCCGCGAATTTTCTCCAGAGAATTTTTACATCGCAAAATGGTATTTTTTTTGTTATATAAATTAAACATTTTGATAAAATGGGCAATAATGGTTCATAATAATGCTTGCAGTATATGTATACGTAAAATAAAATTATAAACAGCGTTTTTCGTATGAATAAAATAATTAAATTCCACGAAATCATTAAGAAACAGAATACTTACCGTGAAATTATATCTTGCAAGTTTCTTAAATAATTACTTACATAAAAAAATAACAAGGACAATAAAAAAACGTTATAATTAAATGGTTTTTATACATTTACTATGGAAAATAAAGGAAACTTTAATTATAATGTCTGTCACGCAATTTTTTCCTCCCATGCTAAATGACAATAAAACTGTATTATCATCATCGTCTTGGCCATAAGACGTCCACAACTGAACATAAGCCTCCCCTCTGGACCTCCACATGTACCGGTTAGATGCGACCTGCATACGGTAAAGTCGTCTGTCCATCTTGTGGGTGGACGTCCTACGCTGCGTTTGCGTAGCCGTGGTCTCCACTCGAGCACTTTTCGCTCTGCGTGCAATGTGGCCTGCCCATTGCCACTTCAGCTTGCTAATTCGGAGGGCTATGTCAGTCAGTAACTTTAGTTCGCCTACAAATCTCCTCATTTCTCATTCGATCATGCAGAGAAACTCCGAGCATAGCCCTCTCCATAGCGACTTTGAGTTTAGAGATGAGGCCGATGGTGAAGGACCACGTTTCGGCGCCGTAAGTCATCACTGGTAACACACATTGATTGTAGACTTTCGTCTTAAGGCACTGAGGTATGTCGGACGAAATGACATCGCGTAGTTTCCTGAACGCTTCCCAACCGAGTTGGATTCGGCGGTTGACCTCTTTCTGAAAGTTGGGCCTACGTAGGTTGCCCTGAAAGTTTCGGGAATCGGAAAAAATACGCATTTTAATGAAATAAAAGTACTTTTATTGTTTTTCAAAGTATTCTCCTCTGTGTTTAATACACTTTTTCATTCTCTGAAACCAGTTTTTAAAACAGTTATTGAAGTCTGAAGTGGGGGTTGACAAAATGGCCATTTTATAAGCGTCGACTGCTTCTTCCGCGGTCTGAAAACGCTGACCACGCAACCGATTCTTTATTTTCGGGAAAGTAAAAAAATCGTTGCTAAGTCCCAACGATTTTTTTACTTCGGTCGGGGCTGTACGGAGGATGGTCCAGTAATTCGACGTTTTCGCCCTTCAGATAGTCGTCTGTTTTCTGAGCGGTGTGAGGGCTGGCATTATCATGGTGTAGTATAATACGGCGGTTAGGGTTAGTTTTTCGCAGTTCAGCAAAAACAATCGGTAAACAAACGCCTATATACCAATCGGCATTGACAGTTCTTCGATCTTCAAGAGCGATAGTCGCCACGTGACCCGATTTGGAGACAAACGTGGCTACCATTTTTTTGATCGTGCTGCGAGAACGAACAACTTTTGTCGGCTTCGGTTCGTCTTCGTAAACCCAAACTCGAGATTGGTTTTTCGATTCAGGCTCATATGCGTAAATCCATGATTCGTCACCTGACACAATACTAAAAACGGCATTTGAGCTTCCTCCATTAAATCTTTTTAAAGTTTTGCGGCACCAATTGACACGTACCGTTTTCTGGTCGTCAGATAACAAGTGAGGAATCCACCGGGAAAATAACTTCCGCACGCCCAACTCTTGTTGTAAAATAACTTGTACCTGACTCATTCCAATGCCTAAAGTCTCCTGAATCTCCCGATATGTAACATGCCTATCTTCCTTTATCAGTTGGCGAACAACATCGATGTTTTGATCGGTAACGGCCGTTTTCGGTCGACCCTCACGTACGTCATCCGCAAGAGACACACGGCCACGTTGGAATTCCGAATACCACCTGTATATGGTCGTCTTTGAAGGTGCTTCACTACTAAAAGCAATAGTAAATCGGTCTCCACATTGTTGTTGTGTTAATCCACTTTTAAAGTCATAATAAATCATTGCTCTAAAACTTTCGCGGGACAGCTCCATTTTCACCAGCGACTCAACGACTTTAAAAAACAATTGAAAATCGGACATTGTTTTTTTTTTTCTAAGTGGCCAGTGTTTTCGAATAATGAGACTATGCTTGTAAGAAAGAGGTATAACACATGTCAAATATACGTTCCTAAGTATTAAATTCCCGAAATTTTCAGGGCATCCTACGTACCTAATTGGACTACTTGTCCTAGGTAGATGTAAGAGTCAACTACTTCGAGAAACGAGTTTTCCACAAAAACCGGGGTGGGCACAACATTGGCATTTGACATAACTTTCGTCTTGTCCATGTTCATTTTCAAGCCCACCCGTTGAGAAACTCGGTTAAGGTTATAGAGTATTTTGCAGAGTTCCTCCATCGACTCTGCCATGACTACAATATCGTCGGCAAACCGAATGTGAGTGATGTTTTCGCCGTTCACATTGATGCCAAGTCCTTGCCATTCCAGGAGCTTAAAGGCATCTTACATTGCGGCAGTAAACAGTTTCGGAGATATAACATCGCCCTGTCTTACGCCTCTTTGCAACGGAATTGTCTTCGTAGTCTGCTCCTGTACTCGGACCAACATTGTGGCGTTGCTATTCAAACACTTCAACACTTCGATGTACCAATAGTCAATGTGGCATCGCTGAAGAGACTCAAGCACTGCCCATATTTCTACCGAATCGAAAGCTTTCTCATAGTCCACAAACGCTAAGCATAATGGCAAGTTATACTCCTCGGTCTTCTGTATAATTTGCCGCAGCGTATGTATGTGGTCTATGGTACTATAGCCTTTTCGGAATCCAGCTTGTTCGGGAGGCTGGAAGTCATCAAGTCAAAACTGTATGAAAACATTATTAGCAACATGAATAAACAGTAATATCAATCAAAATTAAATCTCACTTTTTTCCCATAGTAGTTAAATGTAGGAAAGCAGTTTTCTTTATTTTTTTTGCAGTAAGTTGTCTCTTTAAAATTATTGGTACTAGGATAGGATTATCGGATAGGAATAGAATCGATTTTTTTTTATTTTCATAAATTTGTATGGGAATTTTAATTCTTAATTTGCGGCATTTCTAGCCGAAAATTGTTTTTGCTTTCATACATACAAGCTTCTGATCCTGAACAGAAACAGGATCATTTTCAGTACTTTGCCTAAAATACTGTAGCACTTTACTCTTGGCCTCATTGTTGAAATATCACTAACAGTTGTGTTGACAGCACGTCGCTTCAAGATGAACTGACTGAATTCAGCATTATAATTGAATAAAATTTACACCCTATTCCCAGATAATTCTTAGAAAAGGGTATCACAGGCTCGTAATCACAAATGCCTATTTCAAATCCTAGGTAATTGAATACTCAGCTACCGATAAGAAAACCTTTGGTAAAGCCGCTTACCGCTTACGGGGTAAGCGGCTTTACCAAAGGTTTATACCTATTTTACCTGCTTGAACATCAAAATCACTTATAAAACCCTGTCATTAGTAAAATAGCATTATGATACTTAAATGTACCACATAAAGTAATATAAAATACGATGCAAACAAAATATTCATATGCAAATTGCATAGAAAAAAAAAATACTATGGGAGAAAGTTACCGTAATTCTCGGTAATTTACGGTAAAGTTCTCCAATGAGAATTACGGAAAGTGTGAAATTACCCGACGGCACATCACTAGTACTGAACTATTAATTCGATGGTAAGCTTGTTAATTGATTGCAGTGCCGTAGGATACCAAAAAATCGATTTAGCCTACAGTGACGTTTCTGATCCTATTTATTTTATGGTATTGTACGTATCTTTCCCAGGTTCGATGCAAGACGCGCTAACGGCCGCTACCAACAGCCTCGCCCTACTAGACACGCAACTACGAGAGTGCGGCGCGATAGTGGCAGCCCTGGATAAGTCCGTCAACGTCGGCAATTCGCTGCACCACTCTGCTTATATGGTGAGACTTGGCAATAGTTCACCTAAGACGAGAGATCAGATACCGGTATGGAGAAACCATACAAAAGAACGGTTCTTTGTTAATGGAGTTATTCAAAAATATGATGTAGTTAATTACTTAAAATATTGAGTAGGCACTACATGAAGTGTGTAAAACATTTTGAAATATTGAGCTAAATCGAGGTTTTTCTAAAAAAAAACGGCACTGCCTAAGGAACAATAAATTACGTACAAAATGTTCTTTATAATATAATATAATCGATATGATCAGTACAAATGAGGTTGCAAATCATATCCCATTTTACACGTGATCAACGCTTAGCTGTAAAAATATCTACTTAAGATTGTGACAGCCTCAATAAATGATCGCATCATTTGCATGCCGGTTGCACCTGCTCTTTTAAGTGAACTACGCAATGGTAGAACCTTCCAGAAAATAGCCTTGCCTTGCTAGACACGCAACTACGCGAGTGCGGCGCGATAGTGGCAGCCCTGGATAAGTCCGATACGACCTTCAAACCTTCAAGAAAAGAGCGTACTCCCACCTTAAAGGCCGGCAACGCATTTGCGACGCCTCTGGTGTTGCGGGTGTCCATGGGCGACGTTAATCGCTTTCCATCAGGCGATTCGTCTGTTCGTTTGCCACCTATAGCATAAAAAAAAAAAAAAAAAAAAAAAAAAAAAAAAAAAAAAAAAAAAAAAAAAAAAAAAAAAAAGTCCGTCAACGTCGGCAATTCGCTGCACCACTCTGCTTATATGGTGAGACTTGTGGTCCATAGTTCACCTAAGCTAAGGAACAAAAGATTACGTTCAAAATGTTTTTCGTAATAAAACCTATGTGTGATCCAAATGACAGAGCTGCCACTATAACCAAAAAATGTTTTTGGAATGTCCCTTGTGTTTGGCAGTGACATTTGACACTTGTTACCGTTTTTCGTCATTTTCTTATGTGTATGAAACATCACTTGTGACGTCATTTAGCTGATTCTTCAGGTTTGTAACTTACGCTCTTTCTGCTCGAAGTAGTAATAAAAGGGATTTTCGTAGGTACTAAAATAGCAATATTTGTGAAAAATAAAAAAATACGAGCATCTTTTAATATTGAATTCTTTCACAACAGACAAAAACAACTAGCACTAAAAATATGAAATGTTGTCAAATGAGGTTACAAATCATATCCCATTTTACACGTAATCAACGCTGACTTTACTGTAAAAGTATCTAGTTAAGATTGTGACAGATTTAATAAATGATCGGATCATCTATGTGCCGTAAGGTAGAACGTGCCAGAAAATAGCCTTGGCTTGCTAGACTCGCTACTAGAGTGTGGCGCGATAGTGGCAGCCCTGGACAAGTCCGTCAACGTCGGCAATTCGCTGCACCACTGCTTACATGGTTAGACTTGTGGGGTTATCCCACAATGTCGTAACAGATGTGCTTACCATAGAAAAAATCAACTGCGAAAGACTCTGGTTGTCACGGGATTCGAACCCGCTTCCTCTGGATTGCCGGTCCAACGTGCTTCCAATTACACCAGACGACCTTCCGTCGATCACAGCGAATTTAGTCAATGGTATTGTGAAGCTAATCACTAGCGACATCTGTACGTAGTGTTTCGAAGGTACTACAACCTTAAGCCACTCAAAGACGTGTGTCTACCACAATCGTCCGCAAACTCGACAACTCTCAGTTGCGTTGAATTTGCTATAGAGGGCGCTGTAATCAATTCATGATTAGGAAACATCAATTTGTTTTATAATTAAACAAATTTATGTTGGTGTTACTTTTTTACAATGCGGATAATCCCACAATGTATGTAATGTGGGGTTATTCCCACCTGTCACCATTTGAGACCAGTGGTAACAACTGGATTTTTTCCCACCTGTACGAGAGTATTTGGGGGTAACTACTGGTAATATTTTACACACTTGTTACCACTAAAGTATTTGGTACACTACTTAAAGTAAGTTTTGGTTTTGGTAAACTACTGGGAAAACGAAATTCCCAGTTGTTACCACTGATGTCATCTTACAGCTCTGGGTGGTCACGACCCGACTTGTGGGCAATAGTGAAACAGTTTACCGTAGGAACAAATACTACGCATAAGGTAACGAGGCCGGGAATCCACTTTCACGCCGAGGCATGTATAGTGCTTTTCTCAAACATACAAAAAAATACAAAAAAATTACAATGTTGTCGAAATATAAAAAAAAGTTACTTTGTAGGCCTAGGCCTGAAAAGTTTTATGAAATTCCATTTCCATCCCAGTGAGTTACTGCGCCCTAAAAGCGATACTTCCGAGTCTATTTAAGGAACGCAAAGACAATGTTTCATTGCTTGACCCAAAAATTTATACATTATCCGGATTTCCTCCTTTGTTACCGCAATACAAAGTGTACGGAAAATGGTAACTAAGTAGGGAAAACCATGGGACATTTTTTTCTAATTGGGATCGAAAGAGCTCGTGGTTCTGTGTAGAAATAACATTCGGTTTTATCAATATGTCTATACGGCCGAAAGGGTTAAACTATAGGAAGAACGAAATCAAAACCCATAGAGTATATTGAATAGTAGTGTATAGAGTTATCAGTCAAGGTTTTTGCTTGCAGCGCCATCTATTGATGATTCCCGGCAACTTTTCTCATATATATATACATATATATATATATATATATATATATACAAATATATATGTATAGGTATATAATATATATATAGCTTTGTAGATTGGTAACCTTTGAAATAATGGACAAACAAAACCAGATCACATCAAGTGTGAACTTGCCACGCATTTCTCATTTGGAATCAGCTGAAGAAGTTCACACATTATGTGACCTAGTTCTGAAATAAAACTATGAAAACGGATAAACTCGCGTATATTAACTAATTTTAACTTCATTCCGACGTTTCGAACACTTTACAGGGTTCGTGGTCTGCGGATGACTGACAATGGAGGAAATTTGATAGATCTACCTCCATCAAAATAAGAAAGATAAGTACAAAACTACCCACCAAAGAAAAATTACTAAACCACAGACAATAAATTTTAAGGGTGGATGTACATACAAAATTTGCAAATTAAGCTAGTTATTCATTACAAATATTTTCAGAATGAAGACAAGAGACAAAATAAATAATCTACGCCGGTTCTATCCCTACGCCACTGCCTGAGAAGTATTTCCTTCCTTTGTATGATTGTATTGTTAGGAAGGTATCCCAAAATTGGGACCGGCAAGAAACTCAGCTAAACACGGCAACGGTCAGCTAAACGGCAGAAACATCTGTTATGTTGGGCAGACAAAGAGGAATATCACTACTAGGGTGAAGGAACACATAGCCGATGTCAAGCACCGTCGACAACAGTCTGCGGTTTGGGAGCATGTCAGTGATGGACCGAATCATTCTATTAAGTTTGACAAGCCTTTGGTTCTCGTTAAGGAGAAGAGAAACATGCCTAGAATGTTGCGTGAGGCTATTGAGATAATGAAATATCCAAACTTTAATAGAATGGAAAGAAGCTTGTCTCTACCACCAGCTTGGGATCCAGTTGTTCATCTGATAAAGGAACAGTCTAGACATAAACCGTGAGGCTGATGTATTTGGCGGTGGTGACCATTCTCCCCCCTTTTTAGTACTGGCAACATTTTTTCAAAATTATTTTAAATTTCCTTATTAATCAAAATTGTATGTTTTGGTTTAATGCATGATGATCTTAAGATGTACTACAAATGTTTTTTGAAAAGAGTTGTCCCGCTGAGTTTCTTGCCGGTCCCAATTTTGGGATACCTTCCTAACAATACAATCATACAAAGGAAGGAAATACTTCTCAGGCAGTGGCGTAGGGATAGAACCGGCGTAGATTATTTATTTTGTCTCTTGTCTTCATTCTGAAAATATTTGTAATGAATAACTAGCTTAATTTGCAAATTTTGTATGTACATCCACCCTTAAAATTTATTGTCTGTGGTTTAGTAATTTTTCTTTGGTGGGTAGTTTTGTACTTATCTTTCTTATTTTGATGGAGGTAGATCTATCAAATTTCCTCCATTGTCAGTCATCCGCAGACCACGAACCCTGTAAAGTGTTCGAAACGTCGGAATGAAGTTAAAATTAGTTAATATACGCGAGTTTATCCGTTTTCATAGTTTTATTTCATGAGTAATCCTCGCGGTAACCGAAGAAAATATTATGACCTAGTTCTGTTCGCCCGAACTAGGATCGAGAAACAATAAAACAAAAAAAATATGTCACTTTCAAGTTTTATTTTTACACTAGCCTTATCCATAAAGTTTTTAGGTACTAACTTATTAAGCATCTGTATATACAATACAATACAATACAATACAATACTCTTTATTGCACACCTCGTAACATAAAAAAGAAGATAACAAAAAAGTCGAATCTTAAAAGTAGAGGTAACACAACAGGCGGTCTTATCGCTAAAGAGCGATCTCTTCCAGACAACCTTTGGGCAATGAAACAATGCAACCAGTAAAAAAACAGTAGGTGATGCAAGACATGAAATATATTATTTGCTATCAGTTTGATTGAAGTTGAATTAAAAAAACAGTAGCCGCATTGCACAGTTTTCTAATGTCGGCGAACGGAGTTCGTGGGACATTTCCATCTTGAAACGGTTTTTGCGAATGGCTTCCAATTTGCATATATATGCGTTTTGAGTAACATTAAAATGCTCACGCATTTTACCACAATTAGGCAAACAACACATTTAACCGCATCGCACCATTTTTACAAAAATCCAATCCATGTACAGTACATACATGGAAAAGCACAATTATAGGAGTCCAGAACAAGCACAGTCGTTGTATGAAATCACTAAAATAATATCGTTTCGATGCACTTCCAGTTCAAGCATCGAAGACAACCAAAGCGAAAATTTAATTATGGCCGACCTTGCAAAAACATTCCGTTCATTCAATATATTTTTTAAATGCATCTAAAATATTTGTAGCTAAAGAATTCAAATTGGACAAAAGTAAAAATACAAGTATAGCTAAATTAATATTACATTTCTCTATGTATGAAACAAAAATATTTTGAGAGCCAAGTAATGAAAAAATACTAATACTTTGTCATTTCTTTCGTTTTGTTAACTGCGCGTAACGGAAAAGAAAATAGTGGCTGTACAGATAACACAAGATCTTGAAATTGATATCAACGCCCTCTAACGTTAATTTCCGGAAGCATATCCGATGACGTCATGAGTACATCACATTCACTACTTCAACTAAGTGAAAACACCGTGTCAAAACCGTTCTTTTGTATGGAGAAAAACCCGGTATCCCATCCCTGATGACGTGTTATTTTGTAAATGTCGTGTACAGTTTTTGTTGAGTTGCAGACTGTATACGATCAAACTGAGCTATACTATTGTATTACAATTTATTCTGTGTCTGTAATATGTTACTGTACCTTTCAAAATAAAATAAAATAAAAAATACTTTTAGCCGTCCCGGGTAACCTTGATCCTTATGACAGCTGTCATTTCCGTATATTATCTGTCAACAATGTCACAAGTAATGTATTGGACTGACAGCTGTCATAGGAATCAAGGTTCCCCGGGCCGGCTATAGCGGTTTTTTAAGTATTAAAACATTTATGGAGCATTCCATGAAAACATCTAGTTTTTGTCCGTACGTGACGCTATGGTAGCTACCCTAATAAAATAATGTTGGCTGCTAAGAATCACTCGAGGGTTGAGTGCTCAAACCCGATAAGTCGAGACACTTTTTCATTGAAATAACAACCTCACGTTAGTGTCATATTGTTCATATTTTAAAAACCATGCTCTACTTATCGAGTTTGACCACCCAGCCCTTGCAGTGTCAACCTTAAAGCCTTTATATTATTATGATTATGACCATAGTCGGTTACCTCATTTTATTTCTCAAAAGTATTGAAATGACTGTGTCCGAAAATAAAACATGGAAGCCACACACCATACTAAAATGCTTTTCAAAAACGGTCCTGAATTTTACTTGACAAGTGTCACCCCCTCTTCAAAGCATCACGGTAATGAATTTCAATATCAACCTATAAAAACTTAAACCGCCATTAGTTGTCATTGGTCCATCAAAGTTTTGATTGGCCATATTATATAAACACATGTCAAAATATTGCGCCGAAATATGCGCGGTGTCACGAAAAGCGCTATGTGCTGCCCATCTTGGCACAATTGAACTAGGTTTTGGGGGCATTTTTGAGCCGGCATTAGACGTCCACGTTATATATGGTTGCAGAATGCTCCTTATGAATAAGGGGTATGTTTGTACACGTACAGAGATTCCAACACGCCTGCGGCACGGGTGCTGAAGCGCTGAGTTCCTTGCGACATTGCGCTGCCCTCGTCGCTCAAGCGAGGGACGCCGATTCTGCGCGGCTCAATCGAGAGGTATACTAGATTGTGTCATAAGGTATCAAAATGGTATATTTCCGGCGTGGGCGTATATTGAATCGTGAATGGAGCGACGGATTCCACAATTGAATCCTGAACGTAGGGAGGGATTCTAAAGTGGAATCCTGAGCGTAATGAAGGATTCAAGCGTTAAAGCCCAAGACGAAATAATTTTGATACCGTGTGACACATACTGCTTTTCACACCACCTATTAGAAAAATAAAAGATGTATCAAATATTTAATAATTATGCAAATAATCGATTCAGAAGAAATTTTTATCAATTATGAACGTACTGTTTATTTTCATATTTCATTGTAATTTTTTAGACTGGCAATAGAAAGTCCTTGAACAGAAAAGTGCCACTTTGATTCCTTCTGGCAGGGAAGAAAATACCCGTATGGTGGTGGTGTGAGAAATGAACATTTTACTCGTAAGCTTATATACCATTCATTCATTCAATACATTCACGGTAAAATTAGCGTCATAGGGGATGTTATAAAGTGCATTAAACTAAAGCTCACAGCTAAATACAAAATCATATTTTATATTTAAATTTCCCATCGATGAGAAAAATAAATGTGAACTGTTTTATCACAATTCGAACGAATCAAAGAAAAAACAATCGATTTATCCAATTAAATTCCCATTTTGTTTACAGATTGAACGCAACAGGGTTTTAGAAGAAGCTTTAGCAGCATTAGCGAGGACTCACCACGCTTTAGAAATGTCTGTGGCCGAGGAACTTACTAAGGTACGTAAGGTAGGTAGGCGCTTTCACAAACCGTTGTTGAAATCACCTTGTTATTTAATTCGGACAAGTTTGGGCTTGTTCTACTCAGGATCACGAGCTCTTTCGATTCTAATAGGAGAAACAAAATGTCCCAAAATGTTTTTCCATTACGATACCGTTTTTTCATAGATGTTCAAAGGCGGTAGCGTAATGGAATGAAAACTGTATGAAAATTATGGGTCATATTTTTTCTTCTAACAAAATAGAATGAGCTCGTGATCGGATCGAATAAGCCTAAACTTGACCAAATTAAATAACAAGGTGATTTCAACAACGGTTTGTGAATACGCCCAGGTAAGTAAGGTTATATCGCTTCTTTCATTAGTATAAGTACAGCTAATAGCAGTAAAACTGAAACTATACTATAAAATATACAAATATTATCGGATGATGTGTATACGCTGCTAATTGAAACCCTAGACCGCTCTAGAACCATGTCAAAATGAAAACTAGTTTGAAATGTCTTACAATCTGATTGATAACGTTACTTTGACCAGTATGCTTAGCACATGATTGGTATGTCAGTATGTCGCCGCGAGATAGGTTTTCTATCTTTTACTAACAATATGAATAAAAGAGGGACGGATAGTCTATCTCGCGGCGACATACTGTCGCACCAATTCTGTGCTCAGCCTAATGGTTCGTAAGTAGCCTCTCGGTATTGCCACCATTGTGTTACTACCAGTATAGGGACTTTATTATTATTGATAGGTACTTTTTTGTCAATTTATTCTGAGCCAATTCATATATTTGTCGCTTATTGTTACGTGCCATATATTTACTAATGTTTGATGTTGCAGAGTAAAAGAAAGAAGAAAACGCCGTCCCAAAATGATTCTAAAGAGAATTTCTTCGATGTTTTTGAAGGTAACACTTATTTTTATGAAAAATACAGGTTTTTCAATAACAACATCTCTTTTACTCGGATCTACAACATGTTGTCTAAATTGGAGTATAACCTTCTGATTGAAAGAGAATTGTTGAATTAGAATTATTGTGACATATTAACAAATGTGGCCGTGTGGTGACGGCAGTAAGAATACATTTGTCACCACCCCAACTCCTCCTGCGGGTGTCGTAAGAGTCGACTAAGGGATTGAAGTGTCACTGACCACTATTTGATAAAAGTTTGATGATGGGCAGCAGCGTCACCATATTAGACACATTACTGCGATGGCCAATCCGCTTGCCCAGCGTGGCGATTATGGGCATTTACCTCCTAATGAATTTACAAAAAAGGCCGCGGCCCCTCGGTTCCGGCGACCCCCGGTGCCCTGGTTATGGTAGCGGCCAGGGTGCTAGCGGGGTCAGGGGTGCTAAGAATCTCCGGCAAAGATCCGGCTACCACCACCGACGACCCCTGGCCCTGGCAACTTATAACACACGTACACTGCGGACCGACGAAAAATTAGTGGAACTGGAGGAAGGATTGAGCAAGTTGCGTTGGGACATTGTGGGATTATCAGAAGTCCGAAGAGAGGGCGAGGACACGATAATCCTTAAGTCCGGCAACTTGCTCTATTTCCGGGAGGGCGACCGACAGTCCCAGGGAGGTGTCGGGTTCATCGTCCACAAGTCCCTCGTAAACAACGTGGTGAAGATCGAGAGTGTGTCGGCTAGGGTGGCGTACCTTATACTCAGAGTATCTGGGAGATAATCGCTGAAGGTCATACAGGTGTACGCGCCGACTTCGACACACTCCGACGACGAGGTGGAGGCTATGTATGATGATATCTCAAAAGCCATGCATAGCTCCAGAACCTACTTCACCGTTGTTATGGGGGACTTCAACGCGAAACTGGGCAAGAGAGACGGTGACGAGCTGAGGGTGGGGCAATTTGGGGTTGGACGTCGGAAACACCGGGGCTATCTGCTGGCTGGTTTCTTGGAGAAGGAGGGACTCTACATGATTAACTCCTTTTTTAAGAAACGCGAGCACAGAAAATGGACTTGGATGAGTCCCGACGGTGCAACTAAAAACGAGATCGACTTCATCATGTCGACGAAGAGACATATATTCAACGATGTTTCTGTGATCAGTACGGTTAAAACCGGAAGCGATCACCGCTTGGTAAGAGGCACGTTGAATATATGTCCTAAGCTAGAACGCTCGCGACTGATGAAGTCTACGCTCCGTCCTGCACTCCATCTTCAAAACCCCGAGAGCTTTCAGCTGGAACTCCAAAACCGTTTCGATTGCCTAGGCGATGATGTGGACGTATTCAACGACGGGTTTGTGGAAGCTGTCCATAGCGCTGGGTCTAAGTTTTTTAAGGCCCAACGGACAAATAAGACCAGAAAGCTCTCAGACTCCACTCAGGAACTAATGGAAAAAAGGAGTGAACTGGTTCTACAATCCTCAGTTGATGCGACTTTATACCGGCAGCTCAACAGACGGATCTCTAAGTCCCTCAAACGCGATATGCGCCAATTCCGTACCAAGTGTATAGAAGAAGCCATCGAGCGGAACAAGGGCTCTAAAGTTTTTGCAAGGGATCTGTCTTTGGGCAAAGCCAGCTCGCCAAATTAAAGACTGAGGATGGTAGAATCGTCACATCCAAATATGAGTTGCTGACTGAGATAGAGGGTTTTTATGGACAGCTGTACACGTCAACTAGCAGACCCGAAGTTGATCTAGCGGAAGACCTCAGAGCTAGACTGACCCGACACTACACAGAAGACATCCCGGACATCAGCCTGTGCGAGATGATGTGGCTCTTGAACAGCTCAAAAATAACAAGGCACCTGGGGAGGACGGAATTACAGCTGAGCTTCTGAAGGCGGGTGGTAAACCGGTTCTTATGCCCCTTCAGAAGTTGTTCAATTCCGTCTTACTGGAAGGGAGAACGCCAAAGGCATGGAACAGAGGTGTGGTGGTATTGTTCTTCAAAAAAGGTGACAACGCTTTATTAAAGAACTACCGACCCATATCACTTTTGAGCCATGTCTATAAGCTGTTTTCAAGAGTGATTACGAATCGTCTTGCACGCAGGTTTGATGACTTCCAGCCTCCCGAACAAGCCGGGTTCCGAAGAGGCTTTCGTACCGTAGACCACATCCATACGCTTCGCCAGGTTATACAGAAGACCGAAGAATATAACCTGCCCCTCTGTTTAGCGTTTGTGGACTACGAGAAAGCCGTCGATTCGATCGAAACCTGGGCAGTACTATAGTCTCTCCAACGGTGCCAAGTCGACTACCGCTATATCGAGGTGTTGAAGTGTTTGTACAAGAGCGCCACAATGTCAGTCCGACTCCAAGACCAGAGCTCGAAGCCTATTCTGCTGCAGCGGGGAGTTAGGCAGGGAGATGTCATCTCCCCTAAGCTGTTTACCGCTGCACTGGAGGATGTCTTTAAGACTCTGGACTGGAGAAGGCTGGGTATCAACATAAACGGCGAGTACCTCACTCACCTTCGATTCGCTGACGATATAGTAGTCTTGGCTGAAACCTTGGAGGACTTAAGTACTATGCTCGTTGGTCTCAGTAAAGCCTCCGAGCGAGTTGGTCTTAAGATGAACATGGATAAGACGAAAATCATGTCAAATTCCCATGTAGCACCAACTCCCGTAATAATCATCGGAGACTTTACACTCGAAGTTGTAGACGAATATATATACCTAGGACAAACTATCCAGTTAGGTAGGTCCAACTTCGAGAAAGAGGTCAATCGTCGAATCCGACTCGGTTGGGCAGCGTTCGGGAAGCTACGACACATATTTTCGTCCAATATTCCGCAGTGTTTGAAGACGAAAGTCTTTGATCAGTGTGTGTTGCCAGTGATGACATACGGTACTGAAACGTGGCCGCTTACAATGGGCCTCATAAGAAGGCTCAAAGTCACCCAAAGGGCAATGGAGAGGGCTATGCTAGGAGTCTCTCTGCGTGATCGGATTAAAAATGAGACCATCCGCAGCAGAACCAAAGTAACCGAAATAGCTCTCCGAATCGCTAAACTGAAGTGGCAGTGGGCGGGGCACATTGCGCGTAGAACCGATGGCCGTTGGGGCGGGAAGGTTCTTGAGTGGCGGCCACGTACCGGAAGGCGTAGCGTGGGTAGGCCCCCCACAAGGTGGACTGATGACCTGGTGAAGGTCGCAGGAGTCCGCTGGATGCGGGTGGCGCAGGACCGGTCATTGTGGCAATCTTTGGGAGAGGCCTATGTTCAGCAGTGGACGTCTTTCGGCTGATATGATGATTAACAAATAAACGATAATAAGACGATATGTGAATCCTATATTATGCTCCCAATTAGAATCGGGTAATGTGGCTTTCTTTTTTTTTTAATTTTAACCCATTATTTATAAACGTCTCCTAACCTAGCGAGCTGATAAGAATTGTTTAACCCTTTCGGTCTTAAAATAAATAAAATATCTTGGGACATCTCACACAATTCGACCCGTCAACGCTTAAGGATGGTTTGTCATATGGGTACCAGGCGTATTTAATAGATAGATACATATAGACAGGTACTTAAATACATAGACAGCCATGAAGCCGTGATGAATAAATACACAAATACCGCCCTCGCCGGACCTGCAACCTCCAGCTTCGTAGGGTCACTATGCAGTAGACTGACACGGGTCTTATCAAAAGGGTCCAACTATACTCGTCGTCTCTAAGTTACATTTATGAATAAGGGGTTAACATTTTATGTGTTTTATAGACACAGATGACGATGACGACACGTTAGTGACGGCGGGGCTATCCAGCCCCCTCGGCGCCCTTAGTCCGTGGAACAGCAGCCCGGATCTGCTGCGACGGACGCCCGTTGGTAGTCCAGACGGTAAGTTATTATAACACAAACTCCTACTACATTTGAATGACACATGTCCCAACTTACACTTCTATAAGACACGAATGACCCTTGTCCCAGCTTACACTTTTATAAGAACGAATGACACTTGTCCCAACTTACACTTTTATAAGACACGAATGACACTTGTCCCAACTTACACTTCTATAAGTCACGAATGACACTTATCCCAACTTACACTTTTATTTAGACATGAATGACACTTGTCCCAACTTACACTGCTGTAAGACAGGAATGACACTTGTACTAACTTACATTTTTATTTAGACACGAATGACACTTGTCCCAAATTACACTTCTATAATACACGAATGACACTTGTACCAACTTACATTTTTATTTAGACACGAATGACACTTGTCCCAAATTACACTTCTATAAGACACGAATGACACTTGTCCCAAATTACACTTTTATTTAGACACGAATGACACTTGTCCCAACTTACACTTCTGTAAGACACGAATGACACTTGTCCCAACTTACACTTCTGTAAGACACGAATGACACTTATCCCAACTTACACTTTTATTTAGACACGAATGACACTTATCCCAACTTACACTTTTATTTAGACACGAATAACATTTGTCCCAACTTACACTGCTGTAAGACACGAATGAGACTTGTCCCAAATTACACCTTTATTTAGACACGAATGACACTTGTCCCAAATTACACTTCTGTAAGACACGAATGACACTTGTCCCAACTTACACTTCTATAAGACACGAATGACACTTGTCCCAAATTACACTTCTATAAGACACGAATGACACTTGTCCCAAATTACACTTTTATTTAGACACGAATGACACTTGTCCCAACTTACACTTCTGTAAGACACGAATGACACTTATCCCAACTTACACTTCTATAAAACATGAATGTTACCTACCCCAATTTACACTCCTACAAGACTGTATGTATTACACCTACACCAACTTACACTAGTATTTATAAGACACGAATGACATACATCAAATTACACTTCTACAAGACACGAATGACACCTACCCCAACGTACACTCTTATTAGACACGAATGACACCTATCCCAACTTACACTTGCTGTCATTTATCATACCTTCCTCAGGTGACTTGACACCCACAAACGAACAAAATGGCGGCTCCCCCTTATCCGGTTCACCAACATCGCTCCATACAGCGCTCAGTCCCGCGTCGTCCCGTGGGA
This sequence comes from Thaumatotibia leucotreta, assembly GCA_025490895.1. Classification (NCBI taxonomy): domain Eukaryota; kingdom Metazoa; phylum Arthropoda; class Insecta; order Lepidoptera; family Tortricidae; genus Thaumatotibia; species Thaumatotibia leucotreta. Next base: position 43,226 of record JALPQI010004118.1, on the reverse strand, counting down.
CCCTCGTGTCACAGGGCGGACATGTTTACAGAAACGCGAGGTACCGCCGGAACAAAAATCCCAGGTCAGTACCCACAGCATTCCCATACAGCCCGTGGGACCTATGACTCCCAAGGCGGCCATTTGGAACAAGAACCTGCACTTTTTTTTTGTGGCACAACAATGTGGCTCCACTCCACCTGATCGTAAGTGAAAAGTAGAGCCCAAATGGCGGCAACGAACAGGAGACAAGCAGTAACCTGTCAGTTGCCACCGCCTTGCTGGCCCGCTAGATGCTTCTTCACATTTCGTTTAAAGGGTCCCAACTTATAGGTATGCGGAAACACATGTGCCGGTAAAGAATTCCACTTTTTAATAGTCCGGCATATGAAGGAATTGCCGAATTTTTTAGTACGTGTGGTTTTATAACGGAAAGGGGAGGGCGGGATCAGGGAAAATAACTCTTCAGAACACTCACCATGGTACAGGCGATAAAAAACGCTCAGAGAACCAATGTCCCTACGTAGTTGAACGGGGTTCAAGGTGCCTGATAACCTTAGAGTCGCCTATAATATGAACTGCCCGCCGCTGCATCCTATCGAGAGCATCGAGTAGGTATTGGGCGGACCCATCCCAAAGATGCGAGCAGTACTCCACGCAAACTTGTGTCTTATAAAGAAGACAAAGCTGGTCGGGCGCAAAGAACCGACGCACCCTATTCAGGATGCCAAGCTTTTTTGATGCCGTGGTAATTAATGACTCGATGTATTTATTTTGATTTAAATTGCAGCGTATATCCATGCCAAGTATATTCAGGCTATCTCGTAAACCAAGAGGAGTGTTCTGAAGAGTTGGAACTGGGTGGAAGGAAGACGTTTTGGTGGAGAAAGCGTACACTTGGGTCTTTTTGACGTTGAACTCGACCAGGTTATCGGAACCCCATTTGCAAATAAGATCCAGAACCCGATCGAGCTCAACGACAAGATCCACACGTTTGTCGCCAACTTCTGCCCTGCTTGCCCCAGGCCGACCGAGATAACGCCCATGGACCGTACTAGCATCTGCATAGCAATGAATGTTTCCTAAAGGAAGTAAGTCATTGATATGCAGAAGAAAGAGGGTAAGCGATAAAACGGAGCCCTGAGGGACGCCAGCATTCACTGTCATGAACCGCGAATCTCATCCATCCACCAGAACACGGATTCTGCGCTCATGCAGGAAGTCAGCAATCCATTTGCATAGCTGGACAGGCAGGCCATACGCAGGAAGCTTGGAGAGATGAGCTTTGTGCCAAACCCGATGAAAAGCCTTGGCGATGTCGAGACTGATCGCCAAGGCCTCGTCGTGTTTGTCAATTGCCTCCTCCCAGAGGTGCGTGACATACGCTAGAAGTTCATCCGTTGATCGTTTCGGCCTAAAGCCATACTGCCGATCATACAAAAGGGAGTGATCTTCTAGGTAACGGATCAATTGGTCGTTCATGCTCCGCTCCATCACTTTGCACAACACTGAGGTTACGGCAATGGGGCGGCAGTTAGATGGGTCTGAACGATCACCCTTTTTGGGGACCGGCTGCACATTAGCCTCTCTCCAAGCTTCCGGAATGCTACCAGACGAGTACGAAAGACTAAAGAGGCGCGTCAATACCGGAGACAACTCTGCTGCACATTTCCTGAGTACAATCGCTGGGATACCGTCAGGACCACTGGCTTTTCGGATATCAAGTGACTGTAAAGCCCGGCGTACATCGCCATGCCTAAAAAGAATTTCGGGCATCACGGCACCACAGGAAGGTATGGATCGTGGCACTTCTTTTGAATTTAAGATTTCGAGACAATTCGCATTTTTTTCTTCAATATTATAATCTTATCAATCATACGTTTCTTGTATTTATTGTGCATTGATGCCTAAGTATTTAGATTTGAAATTCTGCAGCATTTCGAAATTGCTTGAAGATCGGTATAATTTACCTCATACTTTATACCCGGGAAAAATAAGTACAATTATTTTTTGTACATCCTCATTCTATTATTAAACTTATTAATTTATGACTTCGCAAATCTCATTACATTTTATTTCTATGATTTACATTATCCTTAATAATTTGTTTATTTTCCTGTTTTGTTTCAGTTCTGATTCTGATTGGTCTCTATAAGCGGTAATAGTAATAACATTCCACTTGGTGTATCTAACCTAAGGAAAAAAGGCGTACAAATTTCACTCTTCCTCGATAGGACTTAGGGCAAAAATAGAAACATTGTTTAGAAATGTGTTCATGCCTATGACAGCTATGACCTCAGTGTATCCGCGAATGTGTTAAGAAAAGGAACTATATCAAAATTCCGCTTTTGGAAGTATCCGAGCGCCCATAGTGGTCATAAATGTCTGTAATATACTGCATAGAGTATTCTCTAATGTTGGTTTAAAAATAAAAATAAAAATCATAACAAGTGCCCTAAACAGAGAAATTTACGCACGCAAAGCGTGCGCAAAGTTAACTTTTACGCACTAGATAAAAAAAAAATCCGTAAATCTTTCATTGCTTTCATATATTGTGGCTATAACTTTTTATTGATAGCAAAGTCTCGAATGTATTTAGGATTTTTTTATTGTGTAGTTTCTCTATGCTATTTTAAGGCACCAAGTACATATAAAATTTCTTTCAACGCACAATATGTATGTCAATGCGCAAATAAATCTAAGTTTCTTGCAGCAATAATCAGAGACCGACGATTTTTATAGACTCTAGAATCACTGTTTAGTAAAATTCTAATCATATTTGACATAGGAATGCAATTTACTCAATATAATATTATGTTCGGTAGTTATCTTCATACTTTATTTATGTTCAATTACTTTTTAATGTGTATTTTAATTTCTCAGTCACTATCACTGTGAGAAATCGGAGATTAGAAAACAATTTTAATTCAAATAGATTCTTGAAGTAATCTTAAGTTGACTATAATTTTATTCTACGAACTAATTTCCAATTATTAAGTAATCGTAATAATTATTTTTTATTTACGTTGCATTTTAAACACTACTTGTGTTATGCTTATTTCCTATTTATCTGTATTTACTTTATTTTTCAAATATTGTAGCCATTTAATCTCATAATACGTTATATAAACTAAAATAAATTATTTTATATTTATGTTAATAATTATTTCATGTTGCTTGTATTTATCTTCGAATTTAGTTTCATTGTTTATAGTTTCAGTTCATTATTAACTTCATTTCTAAGTTCATTATTTCTTTGTCACCGTGTCACTTGCTTACAAAAGTACTTAGGAAATATTTTGTTATTTGGGTGAATCAACTTTTTTCTGTCTGTTATTGCCATGGTTAGGGTCGCCTGAGTCACGCTGGTTTTATGCAAAATTATGCTACTTTAACTATGCAAACATGCATTTTTCTGATGTTAATAAGCACTTTCCTTAATGGGCCACTTACAAACATGGACTACAAACATATTTGCATAGCACAATTTTGTATAAAACCAGCGTGACTCAGGCGACCGTAATAACAGACAGAAAAAAGTTGATTCATCCATTTAATACAATATAAAGTGCAATTTACAATGTAGAAAAACTAATAAACATTCTTAAAACTAAAATAATAGTAACTAAACTAAACTACCACATCCCCCAAGTGTTGATTTTATTGTTCGCTTTTTAAAAAGTATTTCGTGAAAAAATATCGCCTCAATTTAAAAGTTACGCAACGGCACGTAATTTGGAGTGCAAACAAAGTTAACCCAGTGCGACCCACAAACATCACAAACATGGCGGCGGTTCCAGCAATCCGTAGGGTTTATTTTTGCACTTTATTTTATTAAATCACTGTAGTTATCATGGATACTTATGGATTACTTAGTTTACACTTTGGAAACGTAGTTACCTATAGGTGAGAAACTTGAGAAAGTTACCTATTGTATGTGTGTGTGACGTGTTCAAATAGAGAACAAATAATTAAAAACAAACGCCTATTCGAACACGTCGCTCACACATGGGTGAATCAACCTTTTTCTGTCTGTTATTGACATGGTTACGGTCGCCTGAGTCACGCTGGTTTTTTACAAAATTATGACACTTAAATTATGCAAACATGCATGTAGTACATGATTGTAGGTGGCCCATTAAGGAACGGACTTAACAACACCAGAAAATGCGTGTTTGCATAATTTAAGTAGCATAATTTTGCATAAAACCAGCGTGACTCAGGCGACAGTAACCATGGCAATAACAGACAGAAAAAAGTTGATTCAACCACATACAACAGTTTACTTTCTCTTTCTTAAGTTTTTCACATATACTCTATTTGTTCATATTTTAATTTTAGTTGCTATGTCGCTTCACGCAATTAGGAATGTTTAATTAATATTCAATAAGTATTTATTTGCATTTATGTTTTTGTATTTATGATGAGAGTTCCTATATATTATTTTTTGAGTTATTAGTGTTGTGTTTTTGTGTGTATTACTTAAGAATATTAGGATTGTCGGCGCTTTAATATGGCCATAATTTGATGTGATATTCGTAAAATACCTAGGGCTTAACGTCTTATTTAAAATGGGACCAAAAGTACGTACCTATGTAAATAACAAAATGTACAAAACTTACATTTAAAAAACTAGGATAAATTGTACCAAAAACGAACGCAGGAAGCAAATTGTGATAGCTTTTTAATAATTTACATTGCTATTGTAAGTACAATTATTGACACGTATTTAATGAAATATTAAATGAATTTCTTTTAAGTTTTTACTTTATTTTATCCCGCATTTATTTAAAATTCTTGTATTTGGGTCGATTGCAAAAAAAGTAAATAGGTAGAGGCCTTTAACACGTTCGACGCCGGTGACACAGCGTGTGTGACCAACAAAATCTGATTCCTATGCCAGTGACACACATACGTGATTAGAGTAACCTTATTCTTATGCACTAGCATAAATTAAGTTCTTCCTCCTATGTCAGCGCCATAGAAATACGAACGTTTTTGACGCAAGTGCTGTGTCGCTGGCATAAGAGTACAATCTGTTCGGTTACACATGCGTGTCAATGGCATAGGAGTTCTATCAGATAATTTCGATCGGCATAGTATTAGCACTTAGTGAAACAGTACCGGAGGCGAACGTGTTAATGAAAACAAAATTTTGTGTAACAACATTTGAGAGTGAAAAAGGTCAAAAAATTAAAATTTTCTGTGAGCGATCAACAAAACGCGCTTACATTTTTTTAAATTTGCCACCTTTGACTACTGCCAAACATACGGCATACGGCCCGCCTGATGGAAAGCAGTCACCGTAGCCTATGGGCGCCTGCAACCTCAGGGTGTCACATGCGCGTTGCCGACCCAATAAAAATAACGTTGGCACAACAAAGTGGCTCCACTCCACCTGATCGTAAGTGAAAAGTAGAACCCAAATCGCGGCGGCAACGAACAGGAGACAATCAGTAACCTGTTAGTTGCCACCGCCTTGCTGGCCCGCTAGATGCTGGTAAATACACCGGCTGACCCCGAAACACGGCAAACACGAAGGTAAGTCATTTCACGGGCGTTTACACCGAATGTACGGTGGTAGCCAACCAGGCGGGTACTAGTAAAAATACCCTACCACCGGCTATACCCGGCTATACCGGGTTTAGTTACAGATTTCTTTTTATTATTGTCCTTTCGTGACAAAATGAAAGGCAAAAGAATATTCTAGAGAGTTTTCTCTAGAGTATTCGATATATACCTACTCGTTAACGTCCAAGTTCGTGTTTCTTAATGCGTCGTTTATCACCGTGACTAAGTAAACGCCTCTATAAAAAGTAAACATCGATAACTAACAATGGACATTCATTATACCAATCGTATCGTTAACATCAGTACTGTTCTATACAACGGCAGGTTCGATAGTCCAATGATACCACCGCCGCTCATAAACAGAGATGTATGTTAAACGTAAAAAAGTGCCGCAATATTAGCTGCCCCACGTTGGGCGCCAATGCCAAGATACCAACAGGCGTGCACCTGTGCTAATTCTTAATTCGGTGATGTAAGGTTTAAATTCATCTGACTTGAGGGAAATGTGTTCTCGCAAGAGCAGTTCGATGAGGAGGGGTGGGGGGCGTCGGTGAGTCTGCCCAAGCTAGTCAGTTGCGTCGCAGCCGCTGCCGAAAGCGCACGCGTTGACGCGGGGACATTACACATGACATAAGACGGATTGTGAGTGTAGCGATTACATAATTTGTTTTTGTATCTTTTGACGGCGGCTTATAATTATGTAATTTAATTTAGCGTTTGTTATACGGTCCGATTAGTAAATTGCGACGCATTACTAGGTATTCTCGTGCATACTACGTTCTATGTTAATCGGCCGCGGATTGAGATTTTTAGGTTATACCGACCGTTTAGAAACAAATATGTAGGTAACTTATGCAGATTAAGTACACCAGATCACTTTTAAAAATGATACCTTTATATTGAGTAATTATATTTATCCATACTTTTACTTATTATTATTTAAATTGTATACTCCGGCGTTTCTCGAATTATTCTATTAATTATTGATTTGCTGGATGTCTTGATTTAACTTAAATAATAACTTGCACATGAAAAAAATATCCCAGGTACCTACCGATCGATAAATAAGGGAATAAATATGGAATAATATAAAGGATAAAAAATGGCTGGAAAATAAGCTTTACTAGCTGTTCTTTAGACTGCATGTACCTATTAAGGGTAAAAGAAATGTTATTGTTTGGTAATTGTTATTTTAAATAATGCTATCTACTGTTTCCTCCGTCGTTATGACCCTAAAACAAGTGTCCTCTTTCCTCTTAAGGGTACTGCTTCGATATATTTTACGGCTGCTGCTGTACTAATACCTGTTCAGGAAAGGTCTAACATGAATAAATAATTAGGTCCCTTCTCCCATCTAATTACATCAGAAAGCGATAAAGCCACTTAATGCCCAACCACTTTAGCTTTGGTCCCTAATTTCTACCGTAAATATATAAGAGCATAACGTCATAGGAGATTAGAAGCCACATACGCCCTTATGTAACTATCACATGCTGCTTTGCCAGTCTTGACACTTGGTTTTCGTACACACATGATATTAAATTTTCACTCAAATTAACGAAAATCAGGATTTGATCGCAATCTTACATTTAATAAATAAATATCTTGGGAGTTGGGACATCTTACACAAATCGACTCAGTCCCACGGTAAACTCAATTAAGGCTTGTGATGTAGGTGGGGACCAAGCGACGATATATATAATAGATAGATAAATAGAGATACTTAAATACATAAACAGCCATGACCAAGGAACAATTATTTGTGATAGATAAATAAATACACAAATAATGCCCTCGCCGGGATTCGAACCCGGTACCTCCAGCTTCGTAGGCAGGGTCACTACCAACTAGCCTACGGAGGAGGCTGCCAATATTACCCTGACGTTTCGGACGTGAATTGACGCCGGACACTGAAACGACGGGAATTTTAACCGTTAAGTGAGAGCAATAAGTCCTGATTTTTGTAAAATACTTCGTTTCATCTCTTGAAATAGGACAAAATGTTTAGCAGTTTTACCAAAATTCACGATGCATTTTTAGCTACAATAACACATGGCCTATTCTTTGGAAATGAAATTGAAAATCGTTTATTTCTTTAACCATAATGTTACAAAAGTTATTACCTTCCAGTAAGTATTTCATACTTGTAACAGAAGATCCTGATCTTCCATATTCTATATACCTATATACAATAGGTAACAAATACGAGTAGGTATTAGGTACCTACCCTTAATCATCATCATCATATCAGCCGAAAGACGTCCACTGCTGAACAAGAGATCATTACAAAAATAGACAATTACACATTTCAGTTTAGGAGCTTATCCCTTAATAGGGCGTCTGTGGCACCTACATTCTATTGGCTTTGACCCATTTTAGTGACAGAATAAGTTTCCAAATGAGTACTCATATATGGTGTACTCTGTACAACAACCTTGGCAGTAGTAAAAGGGGGTAAATTAAAAAAATTAGGCGCTTATTGTTGACCGCTTAAGGTGCAGTTAGACCAAACGAGCATTCGCTCATTCTATCCCCCCACTCTCCTCATAGAAAGTTTGTACCTAATTCCCGTCTTTTTTACTGCCAAAACTTGTTAGACAAAATGTTTACGTCGTAACACAACATGTTATGCGTAAAATTTTGTCTTCATTAAAGCCTTTAACTACATTTTTTTTTTTTACAATCGACCCTTAAGACTTTCATCATCATGATCTTAGCCATTAGACGTCCACTGCTGAACATACACCTCCCCTCTGGACCTCCACATGTACCGGTTAGATGCGACCTGCATCTAGCGTGTCCCGGTCCCGGCGACCTTCATAATAAGACTTTACTATCTAATAATTGTGGAACCTAGGACGGATTGCGTTTTTCTTTATAAGTAATACCGTTATTCGCAACTGTACATCAATCTAATCCCAAAAGTTGTGCAAAAATAGATTATACTTTTTTTGAAAGCAATGAAGGGTACAAAAGCGGTTTTCCTACGAGGGGAAACAAAGGCTTGTTGAGAGGCTCGAGTGAGTGGGCAACTTGACATAATTAGTAGCTACTTCATTAAGAAAAGCCTTAAGCATTAGTACGCCCACGAAAGTAATTAATATTTCAGCTCTTGAGAAATGTAATATAAATTAATAGTTTAATAGTTCAGCTTACTCATATTTCAACGAGAAAAGGGTCTCAATCGCGTAAACTTACGTTTCATATTATCCTGACGTTTCGGGCATGAAGTTATACCCGTGGTCGCAGGTAGACTGGCGAGAAAATGTATCATCAACACCTTCAAGCTGTGCGGGTTTTGCCAACTACCCGCACTTGGTCTTGATTATTCACTTCTAGAGTAGGGTTGTCACTAGGCCTACACACAACACTCACAACATCCAATGGCTTCAAAATGGATGTTTCACCACGCTTACATTTGTAAATCACAGGATTCCACGCGGGCGAGATTCCTTCCCTCATTTTGATTAAAATTCCGATGTTTTTTAATTTAGATAGCTATTTACCGTAAAATGGGGCCAGATTGATTAATTTTAAAATTGAAATGCTTAGAACTTCGTCAGTTTTAATGCTATAAATACGCAAAAAATCACGTAATAGCAGCTTGACACGAAGTTTTTTTAGGTTTGATGAAAAAAAATTTTTGGCTTATAATCATAGAGAAAAGAAAAAAAAAGTGCGCTATCAACTCTATACTTGGAAAGGGGTTACTTTGATAGACCACAGTTTTATAACGATATTTGATAGTATCCCCTAACAGCATAAAAATGCAAAAACAAAAAAAAATATCCACCTACTACTTTTCAAGTTATTGGGTTTAAAAGTTCAAAGGGGTAACATTGATGGCAGGGGTAAATTTGATTAGGCGTACCTTTGCCATTTAAGTGAAAAAATGAAACAAAAATGTAATTAGTAGCATTTATTTGTATGTTATAAGTCGTTTTCTTATCATAGAATAACAATTTGCTGTCAATTGACGTTATTATTGAGATCCGTCTTACTTTTTTAAGGTACATTACATATCTTAAAATAAACTATATTCATAAAATATAGTAACAATACTAGTAAATGTGTAATTTTTATAATCAGTGACTCAAACAGAACAATACCTATAACATTAGAAACTTAACAAACGTAACTTTCCTTCGTATAATACCTATCTAACCAATTTTTAATAGAGCTAGTTAAGGGTAATTGAGATCAACACAACATAATTCGCAACAGGCATTTAAGCACCTACCTACTCGTAATCTTATCGTTCTCTATTTGAAATCAAACTATACTGAAGCTACTATTTATTGAAGCAGCATTGATGCTCAGGACCCCATCCGATATAGCCTGCACTGCTTCCTCTAAATCTTGTTGCGTATAGTTCCGATAGGCCCGGTTACCCGGACGTGGTTTATATATGTTTGCACCATCTTAAATCTAAAAAGAAAAACATTTAGGGTTAGTTTGATAACGGTACTAAAAACAGGTCAATATATCGCAGACGATATGGGGTAAATTTGATAACTATCAATGTAGCCCCGCACCTTCTGTCAATGAAGCCCCATTTCAAAATTCCCGCCATAGAAAATAAAATGGCGGTCGGCACTGGAGGATTCAATCACGTTTCGAACCCCAAAGAAACACACAATTACATAAGCTATATCAATAAAAGATAATTGCAATACTCACACTTGCAGAACAGAAGTTTAACATACCACAAATTTTATAAAATATTCAGTCACTGCGTTAATATTTTTTTCAAAGCACCCGTGAGAGCTGCTGCGTGTACGCCGCGTGGAAAGATGGCAGAACTGTCAGTGTTGCTAGTGTAAAAATATCAAACTGATGCGTTCAGTAGATTATGAGTTATAGAAAAAGATGCAAAGTTTTGCTGTAATCATCAAAGTTGCCCCACGATTTGAAAGTAGCCCCATTTTACGGTACGTTGATAAGGAAATTATTTGGAGAAAATCGTAGCTTTTGATTCAATACGGTGGCAAATAATCCGGTCCGCGTAATAGTAAGTAGCCACACTAGCTATCATGTACAGTCGACGTCAAAGATATCATTATGATTTAGGTGCCAAAAATATATACTTACACGACCTTAATGTCAAGGCAATAAAGTCGTGTAAATATATTAATGGCGCCTAAACCGTAACCATATCTTTGACGTCTACAACCCCTCTGGTGTCACACTGCCTCTTTAAAAACAGGGAGATACATCCTGCCAGTATTCGGCAATTTTATAAAATTAAGCTTTCACATATCGCTGCCCCAATGCTACAAGGTTCTATGTTGTTATCTACCTACTTCAAATTTGAACATTGTCACATGCACTGACACTTAAGCTCTGAAATGGAATTCGAGATCAAAAATGTAAACAATCTATGACAATGACATGACATTACAAAGTCAATGTTAAAGTGACATTCCAGGGGTATGAAACGTTTTATATCGAATGTAGTTTTTAACACCTTTGTAAATTAACGTCGCATTTTGAGATTGGTTTTTTTATTTTTTATTTAACACTTCACTTACAAATAAAAAACATAGGACATCTGAGTGTCGACGGTTCCTGATTACAAAAATAAAACCTAGAAAGTTTGCTAGAATGATGTAAATAATCAACATAATCAATGTTTGAAAACGAATGTGGTGTTACTTTAATCTTTAGGATAGTCGGGGAACGAATTCCAGACTTACATATTAGTTACGATCGAATCCATTTCGATTAAAATATGAAAATGATTGATTTGTAGGTAAAAATATTAAAATCTGTATTAATGTACTTAGTAATGCTAAATTTTAGGAGGTTTTATGAATTCATAAAACAGTCATTCGGTGCACCCTCTTGTTTTGATTTTTGAAGTACAGTCGAAGACAAAATAAGGGGTATACAAAAAAGTTCAAAAATATGTCCCAGTGCACTCTAATTCTGTGTAATAAGAACGCCGTAACATATTTATGAACGGATTCTTTCGATACTTATTTTTGCACTTGACTGTACATAGTTATAAATGCGAACCCTCTTAAATGGTTCTTAGTGTAGTTAGCGTATTAAATTACGAATAAACTAGTTATTGTTATAACTTCGAACCAAATGTTTAAGATTTCTTATCATTGCCAGTAGTATAAATTAAACACCTTACATTTTATTAAATGTAGCGAAATATATCATTAAAAAAATTATATATTTCGCTTAATGTTTTGTATTAAAAATTTGTAAAATATTTAAAAATTCTACGTACCGTCAGTGACGGTAAATACGCATTTTTTTATAAGTATTTGAATGATTTTAGATTACCCCCCTCTAGTGATTATTTTTTTGTGGTGGTATCCCATTTGTTTACATTTTTGATCTCCAATTCGATTTCACACCTTAGAACAGATGTAGGTATTATCAAACCGGAATCAGAAAGGGATTTGAAAGTACTGTTGACACAACAAATGACACAACATTTACTAAGAAAAGATTTGTTTATAGATGTAGGTATAGGTAGTGAGTGATTAATTAATCTATTGTCTGTAACTCTGTGCACTTAAACTATGAATATATGAAAAAAGCTATGAATATATCCTTGATTGACTTATACACTATCGTGTCAACAGTACTTTTGAATCCCGTTCTAATCGCGGTTTGATAATAAGGTGGGATAAGATGGAACGGTTTTTTTAATGGGGTAAAACAAAATGTAACATAGAACCGTGTAATATGGAGGTAGCCATATTACGTTCTATTCGCGCGGTCAAACATAGTTTCCATTATTTTAACCATCTGCATCTTCAAAAAATATAGGTACCTACCTGTTCCGTGACCATACTTTTACAGTTTTAACCCCTTATTCATCAACGTCTCCTAATTTAGCAAGCCGGTAGTATCGTTTTTCCCTCCCTATCTTATAGAAATATTGATAAGGCGGAAAGGGATACACGATACTTATCGGCTTCCTAACTTAGGAGATGTTTATGAATAAGGGGGTTAGCCTACAACAAATTACAAAAACCTTTCAGAAAGCCAGGGTTACCCTCTCCAAATTTTATTTAACCCTAAAGAACAAGCTAAAACTAAGGTATTTTCTTGGGAAACCCCCGAAATAAAATTTTTATTATTAAGGAGTCAAAATGTTTCAGGGCCTACCGCGAACTTCGAAAATGGTATAGTACTGCAGTCTTTGCCACTGCATCAAAATAATGCGTGCTTTGTTCCAGTAAAATAGTTTCTGATTTGTATAATTATTTCTCCATAGATAAAAAAACCAAAAATGGAATGGTAAAAACCCTTAAATATACCCATAAATATTGCCCCTAAAAACACCCCACGGTCCTACATTTACCCGTAAATGTAGGGGTAAGACGCCTAAGTTAGCACCCTGCAGAAAGCAAACTTCCTGAAAGCATTACGTCATGGTAACTAAAGGTTCAAGTTCCTCGATGAAATCCCGGACCTATAAAAGGTAACCAATGAAAGCCTTCGACAGTAACCTTAGGTTTCTTTCAGTACGTCGTAAAATTTTATTGCTCACACATGCCAAATGATATTAACCTTCGCTTGCAGGGTTCTGTTTACTGGGATCTATTACATGATTTGTGTGCTTCTGACTGCTAACCTTTATATCTCTAACAAATATTCAAAACTACTTATGTATGCTTATTTTCTTATAAACGAAGTAACCTTAGCTTACATTTTATAATACGTTTTCAGCAGACCAAATCTGGCACGACAGCATTACTCTGAAATAACCTCGTAGGACCACATGTACATTATATTACAATGTACCTACACGAAATCAATTAAATTTAAAACATTAGGTACATAAACTTAATAGAGTTGCATTTCATTGTTTGATTGATTTTACAAACAATCGAAATTTACCACTAATCCTTACATAGCAAGGATAAAGCCATTTTGTGACCTCGTATATTTTGTATGTTTAGTAACAAAAATTATACAGGGCGGTTTTTGATTTTCGTTTAAGGGAAGCTTATGTCTGTCAAATTAAATTAATTTCTCTAAGAAACTAGTGTATTAACTCTTACTGTTATTGAGGTATTAAAAAATCAATTACTGAACAAGTGTATTATTGTGACCTTTATTACACCCTAATGTAATTACGAAGTCCACGAATAAATGATTAATCTATCCTATTCAAAACCGACTGAAAGCCCTTCGCTTTCGATAATTCATAGAATTACTTTACATATAAGCCGTTAGTTCAGTTGTTTTGTTCTTCGTCCCCTCCACCGTAGCTGGTCAGTGGCTTTGATGTCCTTCCATCTCATTTGCGGTCGGACCCCGCTTTTGTGTGCTTGTTTAAAGAGATTCGCCTATACAGAATTAATCGCCTAGGGCACATGCAAACCGGTTTTTATTTGTATGAGATTATTGTGAATAACCGGTTATTAACCGGTTTTTCCATACTTTCCTAAACCAGTTTTCAATCACCATATAAATGTACCCTTTGAAATTATCACCATCCTTTTCTCAAATCATCGGTCAAAAAAGGATAGAGCTAATTTTTATTTGACAGGTACTGTTAACTAGGGATTGAAAAATCAGTCCTTAATGAAAAAAAAAAACGGCCAAGAGCCTGTCGGGCCAAGAGCAGTGTAGGGTGTAGGGTTACCTACTTAAGTTTTTTTTTTCACAACCAGTCCTCGCAAGTGGTACGGGCGACTGATACTGAGTAATCTCATAATTTTGAGTCACAAGATGAGACAATTGAGAAAGACAGGATGAAATTTTAATAAGGCGCCTAAAATGTTCACTATGTAAATATTATGAATCATATTGATTGTATATACCTAGTACCTATCATGCTGCTTTTGATAAATACGAGTAAATATTTTTAATCGTTGAATATTTAAGCTCTTTGTTTTAATAGGCAATAGGTATCTGTGTATTTCAGTGCTCAGGAGAATTCTAATTTCCCAAAATGTGTTTGAAAGTAGGGTTTGCTATTTTGAAGAATTACTCTAGGAAGTTAAGTATATCTTAGAGCTTTCTAATACGGAAATGTTATTGATACATGTTAAAAAAAGCAATAAATAATTTCAGGTCAGTAATTTTCGATGTAAAGTACAAATTCTCATATTTTTCGTGATTGGTCCAAAAAAATCAATTCTAAAGAACGTTACATTTCTTTCTTTCATGTATGAAAGCCTTTATGTCTCTGTCTAGTGGGCGTGGTTTAAGGGAAAGCAGATATCGTCTTAAAATGGTAAACTTATTTTGCCACAACTCGGAGATAAAATACCATTTTGTACTAGCTTTACATATAAATAAGTATCGCTTTACGATAACAAATTTGAATAATTTTGGGTCGTGTAAATCCGGGTCAGTCCAAAACGGCACGCAACTTGTTTTAGATTTACCTACCCCATTTAAGTTTGATAGGTATAATAACATATTTATGTAGGTATATACTCAATTCGATGTAGCGTATAGTTAGGTGTTTTATTATCGTACAATTGAGCTCAAAAGCCTTAAAATGGACTATCGATTTCCGTCAGTTAAAAAGGTAGCAAATTTAGATACTGCATGGAGATTAGGGTGCTTCTTATTTTTGCACTTTTGTAGGATGTTCGAACCAATAAAGGAGGTCTTTGCTCTCAATTTGCAATTTTCTATGGGGCACCCTCTCATTTTGTTATTTGATAAGTAACTCATATTTTGTTTTTTTAATTATTATAAACAAACATGAGGGGTCGCTACCGGTTGGTGGTTTACTTATCAAATAACAAAATGAGAGGGTGCCCCATAGAAAAATGCAATCGGGAGGGCAAAGAGCTCCTTTATTGGTTCGAACATCCCACAAAATTGCAAAAATAAGAAGCACCCTAATGGAGATGAACTTAAATCTTAATGCGATTTTCAATTTATACTTATTACGTTTTGGGACCGCGAATCCAATTTCCCAAATTCAATTCATTTATCGTGCCTTTCGAAATATTCATAAATCTGCATGATTTGTACCGATCACAACTCGCTTACTTTGAGCAACTGTGATTTAATAGGGTCTAAACGGTAATTTAAGGGTTAGGTTCATAATTAAGTAGGTTCCTCTATCAAAAGAACTTTCAAAATCAAAACTGGCCAAGAGCATGTCGGGCCATGCTCAGTGGTTCTGATTTTCTGGCAGTCCTTTGAATTTTTTTTTCATTGTTTTTAAGCTTATGGTTCAAAAGGTGGTGGGAGTGGGGCATTATTTTTGCTTTCGGAGCGATTATATCTGAAAATATTAGCACTATCAACAAATGGTTTTAGTAAATACTTATTCATTTTTAAATACCTATTCAATTGATTTACATGTTGGTACCAAATTTCAGTTTTTTCATGCTGACAGTCATAAGACTATCCAAGGATGGACGGAACATAAAGTTAGAATCCGCGCTAGCGCTTAATAGAGAAAGGAAGCGTGTGAAAGGGAAGCCACCAGTCATATGACTTTTACACGAGTGCAAAAGAGATAGAAACCAATCCCAAAAGCGTACCCACTTTTGAAGTGACATATCAGCCGTATCAGCCTTCTCGATGGAGACTGTTATTTAAAAGTGATTTTATATTTAATTCTAGTAAGAAGTCAATTTAGACAAATAATTAAACCGATATGGTATCGTGTAGTGTAAAGGATTGCCCTATTACCCACCGAAGAAATGACGGCAAAAACTTGTTTCGTAGGTAAATCTGATTTGCCGGTTGATTGTTTTCAAACGATATTTTGTCGATTTAGTAGCATAAATCGTGTAAGTTATCACTTTCTAGCATTAATTGTTAGTTATCCTATCACTGTGCGCTAATAATTTGTCACAACAGTTAATATTAAAGGATATTTTGTGTAAAAATATAAATGGTCACGCTACGCTAGAGCTTGACTAAACGTTGAACTACCAATATCGATATTCGTTCGATAAACATACCTAATCAGTCTATTACATTACAATGCCGTCATATTCCCAGATTTTGAGTACGAATGTGTAGTTAACAAACTTGAAGGACCTTACTATGTTTTGTGAGATTTTTTTGATACTGTACGATTTTTATTATTTCTGCTAAATTTAAGGGATACGCCAGATGCTAAGTTCACACACGTTTGCAATTTGTAATTCGACACCCTCAATTCACATTGTCCTATAAAACTTATAGCAAAAAACGAAGATAAAAAATACCATGTTGTCGATAAAACAGTTAAACATCGATAGATAATTGCTCTGTTGTAATAGGCAACCCTATTCCTGACCACACATAGACAAATTTACGCACACACTTGCGTTTCGTTTTTGGTTATGCTTTTAATCGTTGTCGATCATTCTTTGTCATCTTAGTTCTGTGGGACGGAAGGACTGACAAATGTCGAAACTATAAGGGTTCGTAGTTGACTAAGGAACCCTAAAAACGGTAAGATGCAGTCGGTTAGTTTGGAAAGTCACATAAAACTCACCGATATTTCCATCATATTAAGATTTCCCTTCTGAAATTATCCGAGCATTTCTGACGTTCGTAATTACCCGAATGCATTATAAAACCCTTTTTAATAACATTAAATAACTACTGTTTTATAACTGGCAAGTAGGAGTACTTCATCAAAACAAGCCATTTTCCTTACATAAACAATTTTCTTCAACTAATTATTTTCTCATTACTCTGTTCTACTTACCTGTACCTCCTACGGGTATCGATCGAGCGTGGGCGGCCCAATATGACTCATGATTGTTTGAACTGTCTTACGATCTTTCTTCAGGCGAATAAAAAAATCCTTTTATGAGATGATAAAAATCAACCTAATCCTGAAGGAAAGTGAAGGTTTGCTTTTCAATCATATACTTTTGTATATCGCAGAAAGAAATAAATAGATCGGGAACCATGGGAACAGTATTTTAATACGCGGTACGGTTTAACATCGAATGGACAATGCCCGAGTTAACCGAGTGAGGTTACTGTAGTAAAAGTTTGAGAACTTGCCGCAGCGGGCAAGTTGAAGACGAACTGCCAACCGCTTAATTACTTAGGTAGTAAATAACATCTGCTTGCAGTTACTTAATGGTGAGGAAGTGTGCAGAATATTATATTAGCCGCTTTTTCAAAGCACGATATCGAGCTCTCACGTTTGTTGAACAGCACAACAATTACAAAAATTCAACGCGGCGTACTGACATTGAACTCTAATAATTTTTAATATTTGTTTCGGTTACCGCGATGATTACTCACGATGGAACGGATTCTATCAAGCATATTAATTTAACTACAGGGTCAGTCACCCGTAGACCACGAACCCTATAAATTTTCGAAACGTCGGAATGTAGTTAAATTTAGTTAATATTACGCGATATATCGCGTACGGATTATAATCCGTTTAAATAGTTTTACCTCTAATATTTTTTTTTCAAAAACAATGACACTATCAGTTAAGCTTAAAACTCACACAGCGTGACGTGGCCGCGTCAGACTTGTTTCCGAATAATCACCCGAGTGAATGAATATAAAATGAAACCAAGATAACCGAGCTGTGGTTATTAGCAACAGTTTGAGAACTCGCAGCGCGCAAGTTAAAGTAAGCGAGGTGAACTTCCAATGGCTTGATTGACTTAGGTAAATAAACAACCCCCCTGCTGTTTTGTGTTACGGCGTAGTGCCCAGAAATATCGATATAATTTCTTCTTCTTTTTGAAATTCTATTTCTGACGTTTAAGGACGGATTGAGGCATTTTATATCGCTTTTATTTCGAATAATATTATGATTCTACAACAGCTAATCCTAGTACAAATCAGGTTCGCACGACTTCGTAATAGGAAAAGATAAAGACAACTGCTTTATTTAGGACTAATTAGGACCAATAAATTACGGTTTTCAGTGTAACAAAAACCTAAGCACAATTATCTTTAAATTATCCTATTGGATCACAACCAACTCTATCCACGTATTTATGTAACAAATTGTGCTTTAACACGAGGCACTGATATTAAATTCAAATGCTTTCTACATACACACTCGTACAACATTTTCGCTTTTTAAAACGGTAGGTAGGTACCTATTCATACATTATTAATCAAGATTTAATTTCCCTATGTTAACTTCCATATTCTGATGTTTAACGAAGTTTGATGAAACATTTCAAGTTACATAGTAGTGCATTGTCAATAAGGAGCATTGTTACCCGTCGTCCAATTCTGTACCTCTGATGACTTTGTTCCTCAAGGCACTCTCATTACGAGAAAATATTTTATTTCAAAAAGAACTTAACAGAGATGTATTTCGTACCTGAAAAGGACCTTCTAATGGGACGTTACTGAAAACGAGTCCCGTCTTAAATATGTATTCTTTGCTGTTGTGCCTATCGTGATATTATGTTGGCGGAACTTGGTAATAGCTGTTTGCGGTTTCAAAGAGTGTTGGGTTTTGTCTAGGCTGTACTGTAATCGATACCAAGCTTACTAACAACTTAAAGTTTTAACCTTTTGCGGGCTAAATTGCGAATATTTATTTGAAATTTACATAAAGATGGGGAATTTAGCAATACATTTAAAAAAAATTGGCATAGCCGTTAGCACAGCGGCAGCGGTATTAATTTTAGAAAGATGTCATAAATACGTTATATATGCCGGCTTTCGAGATGAAATTCTTAGCAGCTAGTTTTCATTATAAACTTTATTTGAATTGTGTATAATACAAAAAGGTTACACTGCAATATTTGAAAAGCTATGCGTTCACAAAAATATTATCATCATCATCATCAAACTATCGCAGTCCACTGCTGGAAATAGGCCTCCTCAATTTCACGCCACCGTTCTCGATCTTCGGCTGCTCGCATCTAGCTCCTGCCAGCCATCGTGCGCAAATCGTCGCTCCACCTTGCCTGAGGGCGTCCTACACTACGCTTGCCGAGACAAAAATATATTTACTGTGAACTTTTTAGCACTTTTTAGAAACGAATATGTGAGTTTTAGAGACGCATTCTTACGATGAATTGTATATCGGTTAAATGTTTGATTTTGTCTATCTCATAAAATACTTAATAGTTTACATAGTGAACAAATGTAAACGGATCTTGTTTTTAAAATGATATTTATACTTCCTCTTTACCTGCGACCATTTTTCTTTATTCGTAGAATTCGACGTAAAAATACTGCTTTTTCCATGTCTTATGTTTAATCAACCCTTACCAGTCTTACTAGGTACATCATTATCCTAATCCATTCAAAGAATAAAATATTACAAGAATATGTAGGTATATCTTTCAACGCTTTGTTCACAATATTTGCCATTTCTACTGGCGACGATTTTACCTATGAATATTTTGCCACTTTATAAGCCCACTTCAACTAATTGAAAATACAGTTATAGTTTAATGAGTTGGTTCAGAAGTTCGAGAGAAAGTTTACGTTCTGCATTGCAGACAACTACAAAATGCTTTCTTAACCATGCAATTTTTTTTTAGAGAAAAAAATAAATGTTCACATTTTCTACAGATTGATTTGTTGGGCTTTCACATTGTTCAGCTTTTAATTAAATCTCGTCTCGGTAGGAAAAATAATAGGTAGTGTATTTATTATGTTATTGTATCATCTGCAGATTTTTTTTTATAAGTAGACCAAGGGCTCTTCTATAAAAAGTGATACGTGCCCCGCTGTTTTTTTAGCAAGGCGTCGGCGGTCAACATGGCATTAAATTTTCCTCTGGTCTTCACCTCTCGTATGAGGGTGGCTGCATCCTTCACCTCTGTCCATTGTTTAATGTTATCCATCCATTTAGTCCTAGGTCTGCCTCTGCCTCTCTTTCCCTGTATTCCTTCAATGTGGTTAAGACCAACAAATTAGCAACAAAATTAAACACAAGAAGAAGATACCAGCGCATGCCGCCCTTACCTATACTTTCGTCTCAAAACTTGCAGCAATAACTTGAAAGTGCAAACTCAGCTTTAGCTTAATGCTGCTTTGTTACGCCAACTCCCCTAAATCAGATATGGAAGTAAATCCTGCTTTACGCTTGAAAGTGCAAAGTGGTTACGTGTGTAGCTTCCCTAAATTAACCACGAACTTCATCTGGCGGTAGAAATATATTTTCCTAATACGTATTATAAGTAGTTTAGAAAGAAAATGACGTTTTGTCTGATGTATAATAATTCTTGTGAATTTTAAATCTTTTACGTTCAACATGAAAGCATGTAAAGTATTTTACGGTTGTTATTTCAAAATATATACAACTAGCGACCCGCCCCGGCTTCGCACGGGTACTATACCTACATAAAAACCTTCCTCTTGAATTACTCTACCTATTAAAAAAAATCTCATCAAAATCCGTTGCGTAGTTTTAAAGATTTAAGCGTACAAAGGGACAGAAACAGTGACTTTATTTTATACTATGTAGTGATAGTGATGTAAATATTTACAATTAAATGAGACAAAACTACTAACTTATTTAGATCTAAAACACATTCAAGTGGCATTGTACCGATAAGGCCGGCGGCATTTCCTCGGTGTATCGCAATGCTGAAACGTTTATGATGTCACCGGCTCTCCGGTCTCTAGTTACGACAACCACACCTTTCCCGAGAGCAGCATTGCAAAGCAAATATATTTTTATGTTAATACTAGTAAAATATCAATAATTAAAAGACAAAATAAGGTGTACACAAAAATGTTCAAAAATATAAGAACGTCGTAACATATTTATGAGCGGATTCTTTCGATACTTATTTTTCCACTTGACTGTATGTGAACTCAAGGTTTCCGGTTTTAAGTTGGCAATAAAACCAAGATTGTGTTTATTATTGAGTATTTATTCACTTACAGTTAATCATTTGTTGTTGATTTTTTTTTCCATAATGGCTTCAAAGATTGTGTTCTAAAAGTGCATGATTATGCAATAATGCAAGTTCCTATTTAGGTTTGTCTACTTTTTTTTGTTTTTTTATTGACGTATGATGTACATCTATCGATGTATCGCGTGAAAAAAACTTACCCGTAACTGGCTTCCTAGTTGTGTTCTTAATTAAGTGTGTCACTAAGTATTAACTACGCAAAAGAAAAGAGCAGAACAGTTTGGCGCACCGCCAAAGTAGATCGATAGAGCTGTTGCGGTGCTATTGTGTGGTCACTTCTACTCTGTGCTTTCAGAAAACTGAAAGTAACAGTAAAAACCTGACCGAGAGCATGTCGGGCCATGCTCAGGGGGCTCCGCTGGGCCAATGATCGATATAGTTATGTTTTAAAGTTTTCTATTACTATGACATGCTCTTGGCCGGTTTAAATGAAGAATGACTGGAAGGCAATGGAAGGAATGGCACTGGAAGGAATGGAAACCTACAGTAACACTTCTGCTTTTATTTGGACATTTTTCCGAGTGTTTCAACCGCCGTGACTTCGGTGGCAACATTATTACCCGATTTCCGTGGGTATCTCATACATTTTTTGGATATATGTATTGGTAGTTGTCAACTACGTCTACCAATATACAAAAGTTCTTGCATCTCTCACGGGATTCGTGTAATAAGGCTGCCACCGAAGTCACGACTGTTAAAACGCTCGGAGAAATGCCTATTTTTGTTATTTTTCCCTGGACGCAAATCTCTGTATGAACATTATATTCCTTTATCACGCGATAAGAAAGTCATGCTTGGAGGGCTAAACATGGGCAACTTTCATAGTAATATATTATGTCGACGATTTTGATCCGCGCCTCGGGTGTACAGTCAAGTGCAAAAATAGGTATCGAAAAAATCCGCTCATAAATATGTTACGACGTTCTCATTACACAGAATTCGAGTGCACTGGGACATATTTTTGAACATTTTTGTGTACACCTTATTTTGTCTTTGACTGTACCTACTTTTACCTGGTTGCGGGTGGCGCAGGACCGGTCATTGTGGCAATCTTTGGGGGAGGCCTATGTTCAGCAGTGGACGTCTTTCGGCTGATGTGATGATGATGATGATGATGTACCTACTTTCTAAATTGTATGTAGGTAGGTACATATTACTAAAGGACTGTAGAGACCACATGATTTCCGTTGTTAAATATCAAGTTTAATAGACCTCTAGACATTCTATTTACATAGTTATATTGCTTATTCTGCGGTTTAATTAAGATTAGGCACAAACGTACTTGTACTGTACATAGTTGTAATTACTTATGGAGTTGGCGTATTGTATAGAGAATTTTGAGTAAAGTCAATCTTTCCATACAATTGTTTTTGTGAATTAGTTTAACTTTAACATCAAGATAAAACAAATTTTGCCAATAACATTACCTACACACTTCGCATGCGAGTTTTTTTTATATTTGTTAAAATATGCATTTCACACATTTTGGCAGACACTTGCCAAAACATGTCGCCAGGATTTGTTTTTGAGGCTCATTTTTGATAAGTGATAACGTTTAAGAAAAATATATAATATCCTTGTGAAAAAACTTTTGTTTCCTAATACTGTTGAAAGTACAAAACATATCCAAGTAAGGGACTAATAAAAAAACGTCATTTTCATAGGTAATGAAATGACCTAAAATTAATATAATGTCTATCCAGGCCTTGCAAATGTGCTAAACTGTGCGAGTTGGCGCAGTGCCAGATCGATACAGCTTGTTGCAGACTTCCACGTGCTCGGCTTTTCAACCTATTTCAAAAAAGGAGGAGGTTCTAAATTCGAATATATTTTTTTTTTCTTCACGGAACTTTTTAAGGGTATTTGTAAACACCAACGATGTGTCTTAAGCCGACACGAGTTAAAAAAGCCATTTTAATATAAATATCATACAATATTTTGCGATGCATTATGCAAGTAAAAAAAATACCTATGTGATAATCTTACAGAAATCAACCTTGTCTAACATGGAGCTCAGTTAAGGCTTGTATTGTGGGTACTATCTTGTACCGTAGAACGTCTTAATCAGCATTATTTGAATGAAAAAATTTTTTTCACGAAAGTTTATATTCATAAATGGTTATGGTTGTGAATGAACTAAGATCGTTGTGTGGTTAATTATTTGAGGAATTCCATCGATTCATCATCAAAGTTTCTCAAAAATCAGGGTTTGACAAAAATGGGACCAAACTGCTAGCATATACCTACTTACTTACTATTATAGAGGGGCGCAGCGACCCAAAATGACTCTTTGCCTTCGACACAAGAGCACGCCCCTTCAATCGGTCCTGATCAGTTTCATGCTATATACAATCACAAAAAAAGTCAATTAAAACGGAGCTCGGTGGTAACAACAATTTAAAAAATTACCTTTCTCTTTTCAAGTCCCAAATGATTTAAACATAGGTACCTACCCAACCTGACCTTTAGGTCAGATCCCATTCTCTCTTCTAAGAGCATTCACTAAACGAGACTCCACATAGGTATAACATGTTTTTACGAACCGTAGTTAATTTCATTAAAAACTCGACTTCTAATTAAATACTTCGTAAAAATCCTTGGGCAGACACAAATTATTCAACTTTTTCTTTCTCTGACAAGCTTCAGATTATACAGTTTCCATCCTACCTCGTTAGGTAAACTCGTTTTACATGGCTAGGCAAACAGGTTTTCCATCGGAGCTATTTTT
This sequence comes from Thaumatotibia leucotreta, assembly GCA_025490895.1. Taxonomy (NCBI): domain Eukaryota; kingdom Metazoa; phylum Arthropoda; class Insecta; order Lepidoptera; family Tortricidae; genus Thaumatotibia; species Thaumatotibia leucotreta. The sequence continues at coordinate 19,139 of JALPQI010004118.1, read as the reverse complement.
AGCCGCCATGTTGGATCCGTTTCCGGTGATGGACGGCTACGTCCGGGCTTGGCTGTCGGAATAGGAAAAATATGTGGTGGAAATATTATGTAACTCGTTATAATTTGTAGTAGGTAAAGAACACAGGCCGCCGCGTAAATCGAAATTCGTAAATTTCGAGGATTTTTCTGTTACTCAAACGAAGGCGTCATTAGAGTGAGAGAGACAAAGGGTGCGGCTACACTGAGGCGGAGAGAAGCGGAGATGTGCAAAATTGACCAATTACATTCTTCAAATTCAAAATTCGAAACACTGTCATGCGGTCTCATTGGCCTTAGTGGAGCCGCACCTAATTCCTCGAAATTTACGAATTTCGTTTTTCGCGGTAGGGCGGCAAGTTTTAGGGCAATGGTATGTAGATATGCGTGCTAATTTATGGCGGTTATTTTATACCTGCTGTCAAAGTCAATATTAATTTGAAACTACTTTGGTTGCAGTTTAACAGTTATTTATGTCACTGGTGCATAATTATGTGGTACAGTAGCATGCATGACTTGTTCGACAAAAGCTAAAAAAATAATAATTTTACATTAAAATGGTGGCAGAATGAAATGGCGCTTACCTTACCTCATCTAGGAGAAAACACGAATTTTGGCATAATAGTATTTTATTCAAATCCATAACGGCATCGCTTTGCGATGTTATCAAAGGATAATTGAATGCCATAGACATGTTGTAAATGTTATGTTTTTTTTTTGATATAGCTGTCAGTCATTTGACGGCCCCCGACCCCGCGGCAGACCAAAGAAGCGATGGCTAGATGTCATGAAGTCTGACATGAGTGTGAATGGGCTTACAGTAGAAGATGCCCAGGATCGCGTAAAGTGGAGGAAATGTAGCAGGAAAGCGGACCCTGGCAAAGGCCGGGATAACACTAGGTAGAAGAAAAAGATAGCTGTCAGTCATTTGATTGATACAATAAATATAAAACATATGTAAAAAATCTAGCATAATTTATAATACATAGACATAATTTATGATACATAAATAACATAATACGAATAAATACACTAGGTATTATGTTTTATTGTTCAGTATTTGAATAGTTGCCAACACCAGGGTCACATAGGTTCATGGTAGAGTCTAGACTTTCAGGAGACCGTAATAATATCAATATCCTCTATTAGCTTGCGGCCGCCGCGTTTACAATTTCCGATACGTTATAGCTGGTGCAATTGAATTGAAGGAATTTTATGAAAATTATTCTAGCCTCTGTACTTTTAGGTATTTATTTTAACCTCGTAAGCCCCATCTATTTTTAGGACAAGTGAAATAATATCCCAGTATCCTAAAAAAAGGACATTTTATTTTTAATTTTGTAACCTACATCCGAAAGAACACGATGAGAAACTATACGTCTTGTCAAAATATGTAAGATTACTTGGGGTTCTAGCCTCTAACCAGTGTTGAGTACCTGAACGGTTATGTTCGCAGTAAGTAAAAACGTGATATAGGAATGAAACCGCTGTTTGAATCCCAGTTAAAAAGTATAAATGCCAAGCCACGCACAGCACGCGTTGCACACGCATCCGTGTGGCTTAGCCTTAACACTTTCATTGCCAGCGAGTGCTACGCGCTACGCTCGTAGCCGATCCCGTGATTTTTCCGCTTTGTAACGAAAATGGATGTCCCAATGTTATCTTTCATACTTAAAGTGACAGAAACAAATAATTATTTATGTTTATTTATTATATTTTCATCTTTATTAATTGATATTCGTCATGCGTGCACGTCTCGTAGATCAGCTACGGCGTAGCACGTTCTACGAGGCATTGCTATTTGTAGCACTTGAATTAATAAGTCCAAACTGCTTTGCCTCACTAAACACTTTTATTACGGACGAGTGCTACGCACTACGCTACGCCGATCCCGTGATTTTTCTACTTTGTAGCGAAAATGGACCTCCCACAGAGAACTCCCCTCGGGAGTTCCCCGTGCTCAAAGTGATAATTATAAGCCGCTCGATTTTCTTCAAAATTAAACTACTCGCCTATTTTAACTCTGTTTTAAAATATCATCTCTTCCTTTAGAACAAAAATGGGAATTAAATAATACACTACACAGACTTAAAGACTGCGTGTTAGTTCGTGTGTGTTCGTGTGCTCGGTGAGAAGGCGATATACAAGACGGCTGCGTGGGAGTAAGATGGGCGATAATGCTGATGGGCAGTACAAGTACAGGTAAGTGCATGTTAAGAATGTTTAAGACCAAGCCAGACCGAATGCGTGTGCAGCAAGTGTGTGCGTGGGCGTTGATGTAGCGTATGTGAAATGTCATAGGAGATGGCACACCGTTTGCTGTTCACATGCACGTATTATAGACCAAACAGACTTTAGAATAAACCTTATATTTATATATACCGTAAAAAGGGGTAGATAGGAATGACGGGGTAAATAGGAATGTAGAGTAAACTGGATGCTTAACCAAGTTGCCAACCGCTAATGCTTAGTAGTAGTTTAGTAGTAGTATCATAGTTTTCCCTCTCTGTCACTCTTTCATATTAGTGCGACAAACACAGTTAGCTTCTCTTCTCTTAAAAATTTACAAAAAAAAACATGTGAAAAAGAATTGAGTACTAAATACAATATTTGTTGTTTTAGTTGTACTAAATACAATATTTGGTATGCGAGCACACACAAGTGTGCTCGCATACCAAATATACGTAGAGTTATAGAAAAGTAAAACTTCTTAGAGTATTAAAACACTTTAGTACTATTGTTTAACCATTTTAGACCTTAAACATTATGTATCACTGGAAAGGTAAGCAACCATAATTACAAACTAGTGTCATAAAACCCTAAGCTCCGCCATCTCGTAATAATAGATCCTCGTGTACAATATTTCGCTTATAAAAAAAGTTCGGGAAATATTATTTGACCGACTGTTATCTTACTTACGACCTTTTGTTTTGCGTTATCTAACACTTACTAGAAAATCAGCAGTCTAGCACTTTTCTATTATTAATGATGCAAAACATAAGGTCGTAAGTAAGATAAGAGTCGGTCAAACAATATTTCCTGAACTATAACAACCCATCATGTAGAACGAAGTACCTACTAAACATATTGCCCTCCTCGCCTAGAAGTAATAGCTGAACCGAAGCATTTTTTTAAGCACTACTTTTTTGCAAAAGATTGTTATTAAACCTTGAAACCTAAAAGCCAGACCTTAGGGTGCAGCTCCACTGACGCGGAGCGTATCGTTGCTGTGCATTATTGACCAATTACATTCTTCAAATTCGAATTTGGAACACCGTGATGCGGTCTCACTGGCCGAGCTCCCACAGCTCCGCTCCGCTCCGCGTCAGTGGAGCCGCACCCTTATTCGGATATAGGTCCAATTTATGTGCTGATAGTGCGGCTCCTTGTCCTAACAAAAATCAGTTTTATGGTCCCATCGTGAAGAAAGCATGAAACTTTGCATGAATGTAGTTGTCATATATGTGCTTCAATTAAGATATGGAAGCACGTTAACAAATAATGTTTTCTCCCCCCCCCACCCCTTTTATCTCCCGAATTCCGGTTTTTCGAATTTTCTACGAAAACTATAAGACTGAGGAGTTTACTTTTCAGGGACCAAATCATCGTCACTAAATTACCTACAAAACGATACTACATTATATAGTGGTAAGATTAATATATTTCTGTCTACAGCCACCAGACATATTATGGAATTGTAAAAAAAAGGCAATTTTTTTTTCTTGCTCCATTTGTAAGAAAACGACAAAAGAGGTGATAAAATAGGCTAGAATGTTAGATACCTTATACATTGAGCTACAAAATGACACCTATTTTGTAGTCGTAGAAGCATTACTTCCAGAGTTACAGCTTACCGCGTCTGAATCAAGTACTGTGCGGCTCCTTGTCCTAACAAAAATCAGTTTTATGGTCCCATCGTGAAGAAAGCATGAAACTTTGCATGAATGTAGTTGTCATATATGTGCTTCAAAGTAGATATGGAAGCATGTTGAAAAATTATTTTTTCCCCCATTCCCCCCCCCCCCCCTCCCTTGATATGTGCTAAATCGTAGTTTTTTTTTTATGAAAACGGGTACAGCTATCAGAAAACTGTCCAAAAACAAGAAGAAGCTGATACCAGACTCTTCCTTCATGTTTCGCATGCCGTGCAGCATGGCCACACAGAAATATTAATTAGAACTGTTGACACAGATGTGGTTGTTGTAGCTATTGCCTTATACCGCGGACTAAAAGAAATGGGTTTGAGCAAATGTTGGATATCATTCGGAACAGGGAAAGCTTTACGTACTATTGCTATTCACCAACTTGTGAATGAACTCGGCTCAGAAAAATGCAGTGGCATTTTATTTTTTCACGCATTTACAGGGTGTGATACAGTATCTGGATTTTGTGGAAAGGGAAAGAAGTCCTTTTGGAAAACTTGGAATTCCTTCCCTGAAGTTACCAGAGTATTTGAAACCTTTTCACGACCTCAAAATGAAATTGAAATTCATCAATTGGATGCTTTGGCAAGGTATGTCATTCTGACTTACGACAAAACTAGCGATATAGAAGACATAAACCAAGCTAGAAAAGCGTTATTTATCAAGGGACGGGCAATGGACAGGCTGCCACCAACACTTGGTGCTCTTGAACAGCATGCAAAACGTGCTTATTTGCAAGCAGGATTGATCTGGGGTCAAAGTCTGATACCAAATCCTGAATATCCGAACTTCGAAAACTGGGGTTGGATGAAAGAAGACGGTATTTGGATGCCATTTTGGAGTACAACCAAAGAAACGTCCGCATCTGTTAAGGAATTGACAAAATGTTCATGCCGCAGCTGCATTAAAGGACGATGCAGTTGTAGGAAGTCGGGCCTTCCCTGTACTGGTCTCTGTAAGTGTGGAGGAGATTCCTGTGATATACATTAAAATAAATAATATATATAATTTTCACTGTGTATGTGACTGTATTTTTAATTATTGAAACCCTTACCTCTAAATCTCAGCAAAACAAAATTAACAGAAAGGTGGTATTGTAAAAAGGTAAAAAAAACGAGTACTTGATTCAGACGCGGTAAGCTGTAACTCTGGAAGTAATGCTTCTACGACTACAAAATAGGTGTCATTTTGTAGCTCAATGTATAAGGTATCTAACATTCTAGCCTATTTTATCACCTCTTTTGTCGTTTTCTTACAAATGGAGCAAGAAAAAATTGCCTTTTTTTTACAATTCCATAATATGTCTGGTGGCTGTAGACAGAAATATATTAATCTTACCACTGTATAATGTAGTATCGTTTTGTAGGTAATTTAGTGACGATGATTTGGTCCCTGAAGAGTAAACTCCTCAGTCTTATAGTTTTCGTAGAAAATTCGAAAAACCGGAATTCGGGAGATAAAAGGGGTGGGGGGGGGGAGAAAACATTATTTGTTAACGTGATTCCATATCTTAATTGAAGCACATATATGACAGCTACCTTCATGCCAAGTTTCATGCTTTCTTCACGATGGGACCGTATTTTCATTTAAGGACCCGTACTATGATGTTTTCTGACGCTGAAAAGTGATAGGAAAATGTCAAACGATATTTCGTATTACGGTTACGACAGTTTCTCGTAAATTGTCAAAACAATATTTACTATACGGAATAAAGTTAAGTAAAACGAATAAAAATATCTTCTTTTCGATATATCTTTTATGTCAGTATCGAGTTATTCAGCTTAACGTCACGTCTCAAGTCAAAAGAATTTCGCAATATTATGTGCGCTCCCAGCTTTTTGAAGACGTTCTACCTACACACTTGTATCAAGCTTGATGGACTTCAAAGGCAAAAATATATATCCACGACCTAATACTAATTGCAATAGGGTTGTCATACATAATATTTCCTCCAGTTTTCCGGAAAATTCTAAAGCAAAGTCATGTAAGTGGGTCCTTTTGTCGGTCTCCAGCGTTATTCCAAATGTCTTTGGATTTACTGACTTCTTAGTATAGATATAATTGTATTAGTTGAGATACTAAACGGTTACGCAATTTCTAGAGTGATTTTTACTGTCTTATTGCATGTCTTTGTGATAAGACAATTTGATTATAAAATTTTTTGGTCTGTTCGTTAACACTTTCATTGCGGACGAGTGCTACGCGCTACGCTCGTTGCCGATCCCGTGATTATTCCACTTTGAAGTGTTAATCTAACTAACAAAATAATAATGGGTTTTACAAACAGAAATGACAATTACTTAACTCTTCGACTACCTGAATTTAAAAGTGTGGTTCGCAAATTTCCGAGCAAAATATCAGATAAAATGCGGACCCAAGTCACCGAGGAAATATTTTAGTTAGATGGAGACTTAGTCTCCTTCAAAAAGGCAACGGCATAAACCCTCTGGGCATCGGAGCATTTGATATTTATGGGCTTATCTTAGGCCTTATTCTAGTGTCTAGTTTGTTTCTTCTATTTTTCCTTTATATCTGGAAAAAACCCAAGAATAACTACCGTGTTTCTTGAGTGTTTTTCTTACATAGGACAAATAATTCGACCACGGAAATGTTACTTATATTTTTGACGGGAAATCAAAAAAAGTGGGATGGCCACACTTTGTGTTATTAGTACCTACTAAGAGTTTTGATACTAAAATATATTCTTAATTTTTGTCTGCACACATAACAAAGTTCTGGAATTAGTTGAAAATATACCTACGTTGACTTGACCTTGACTTAGTAAAAAAATATAAAAAACACATAATACTAAACACATAAAAATCCAAAAATATGAAAAAAAAAACATGAATATTTAGTTATTTTGAATACTTTAAAATATTTTTTTTCCGAACATAATCAGCCCAGCCACTTTTGAATTGAACAACTACGGAATCATACACTGAGCATGGACGGACATAAGCTTGGCCGGTTTTATTTCATAACAAATTACTAGTTTGTCAATATTTCGCATATTCAGATATATATATTTATCATCAGTCAAATGACGTCCACTGCTGGTGGCTTATGACGGTCCCGTTTTATCTATTTATCGTGCTACGCGTCACATTCGCACTTGTGTACATGTTAGAACGTGACGACAACGCCGACAAACGATTAGACGCGGTACCATCATAAGCTTACTAGATATAGGCCTCCCCCAGAGAGTGCCACAAAGATCGGTCTTAAACTGCCCGCTTCCAGTGGGTACCCGCAATCTTTACCAGGTCGTCGCTCCCATCTGTACATAAATATTTTTCACTATCGTCCTTTTTCCTTTAACACTTTGAGCGCGGGGAACTCCCGAGGGGAGTTCTCTGTGGGAGGTCCATTTTCGCTACAAAGCGAAAAAATCACGTGATCGGCTACGAGTGTAGTGCGTAGCACTCGTCCGCAATGAAATTGTTAACATAAAAACGCTCTCTCCGCATTTTAGGAAACCATGTAAGGCTTGTGCATGTCTTTCGAACCCTTCTCAAAGGTAATTACGTGATTGACATTCACCGCCCGCCAAACTTGAGCTACTGGGCGGGGATTCAATGTATGTACCCGAAAGCTATAAATAGAGATATGTATGTCTTAGAAGTGAATGACTTTCGTACATATCTACAGTCAGCGAAAAGGTCAATGAGTTTTCGACTTTATTACCACTGGTGACTGGTGGCTTATGATGGTCCCGTTTTATCTATTTATCGTGTTACTCGTCACTTTCGCACTTACATACTTGTTAGAACATGACGGCAACAACGACAACCTACTAAACGCGGTACCATCATAAGCCTACTGAGAGCCGAGAAATAGACCACATTTTTTGTTGACTGTGGTCAACCTATTGGGACTATTGCTACTCGAGAACTATGTCGCAGTGACGTTTTTAATTATAATACAGTAAATCTCGTGCCTCATTTTCATTTAGACATGGTTTTAAAGTGGGTTTTAGGGTTTCATTGGCAGAGTGTGCATAGACATATTATCGAACGGCGATTAGAATAGGATTCGAAAGTACTGTTGACACAACTATAGTAGGTATATATATTCATAGTTTAAGTGCGGAGACTTACATACAGTAGAATAATTTATCACTCACTACATCTATAAACAACTCTTTTCATGGTAAATGTAGTGTAATTTGTTGTGTCAACAGTACTTTCAAAAGTTTCAAATCCCTGTCTGATTCCGGTTTGATAATACCTATGTAGGTTGAATATGTTTTACTTCAATATTAGATATAATTTGTCAGCCTCCTGGGGCCTATTTCTCGAAAGCTTGTAACTTGTAATACAAGCGGAAGTCCTTATCTAATTAATAGTGTTAAAAAGAGACTTCCACTTGTATTACAAGTTACAAGCGTTCGAGAAACGGGCCCCTGGGTGCGCCTAATGGTAAGTAGTTATTATAGCCAACATATTATAAGAACATGAGCGTTGACGACCTTTTAAACAAGAGAGTTTGATTTTGGTTAAGTGAAGTGACATCTACATAATATATATCTACCTAATTTACTTGCCCACAATACACACGCATAGTTTAATCTCTATTAATTGCATACTGCCTACTTACCTATTTATATGACACTAGCTATTAACCTACTACTAAATTAGTCTAAGTAACCTAACCTTAACAATTGGTCCATAATATAGTATCTTTTAAAGCAATCAAATTATTTAAAAGCCTACTGCGTTAGAGGGGTAAATATGTGTGATATTAATGAATAGCTGACATTGCACAATAAAATGGCGCATCTGTAGAACGCTTATATGAGTTGGAGTTTGATTGATGGAAGAAACGACTCGCGCAATGTCTCAGCATCAATCTAATAATGTGAGCAACAAAATACCTACGGCGTGAATAAGGAATACCGTGACGTCAACATAAACTGTGATCGATTCACCACATTGAAGATGTTAACTTCATGTATGATGTATTTATGATGCTGAGTAGGTATAGTATAGAAACTTTAGGTTCATGGGGCCCCAGCGCACGCAAATTGTTTGCTGAGATCGCGAAACGTCTGGTTGATGTAACTAAAGACCGAAGAGCTGGCGACTTCCTCGCACAACGCATCAGTATTGCGATACAGCGAGGAAATGCCGCCAGCATCCTCGGTACAATGCCACAAGGGCCAATCTTGGATATAGGTTAATATTTCAGGATGATGGGCAATTTTGTATGGAGCATGGTCCTGAAACCAACGTAGCTGAAATTAAGTCATTATATAGGTCTTTAAATCTATTATATGGGCACAAAGCCGAATTCCATTACAGAACTGAGATATTCATATTAAAATCAGGTGAGTTTTCTTATAAAATATGTCCGCTGTCGCAAAACCGAAGGGCGTCTTTCTATTGCCATGTTTTCATATTATGATGATAATTAAGTAAACACGATATTCAACAAGAAATGACACCGAAACGAACATAATTAATGGAGATGTCGATATTCCTACCTTATTTTTTAAAATTGGGTTTGCGCAATACCTACACCTCAAAATCGAATAATCTCTGAATGCATTTATCGTAGCTCGTACTCACCACGACTAAAATACAAATATCTTAGTTCTGCAATGCTATTTGACTTTGTGCCCTTATAATGAAATAAAGTAGATTTTAAGACCTGTTTATTGACATAACTCTCAATGCTGTTGGTTTCAGGCCCATTTTGATGCATGGTCCTTTGATCGCTACACTCACTTCCTAAGTCCAAGGCCTGAGTAGATGCTGTCCATGTGAATTAAATGCAATCGTATGCGCGTGAATGCGCTCGAGCCTCTACAATTTTTTTTTACTTAAATATGTAATAAAGTAACATTTCCTTTTTGTAATACATTTTCAACAAACAAGATTCGTAAAGCACAAAACAGCAAGGCACAATAAATTATTTAAAGAAAATGTTATGAAAGGCATTGCGAAGATATTTTTTTGTTAAACTGTCTTTAATTGGGTTTTTCTCGGTTTCGGGTAGATAAGTAATCGAACAAAGAGCCTGTTAAAGCGATAACAAAGCCTTTGTTGTCAGTGCTCTAAGTAAAATTAACAGTGTTTGTTAAAAGCTAGGTAAAAATAAAACCATTTAATGATTGCAGGATATCTTATATTGAGATTGTTGACATCATTATTTTCTGACATTCTATCTACCTAGTCATATTATTCAGTATAATACTGGTACAGTCGACGTCAAGGATATAGTTTCGGTTTAGGTGTCTAAAAATTATTTTCACGACTTTGTTGCCTTAACATTAAGTGAGTGTAAATATATTTTTGGGCACCTAAATCGTAATGTTATCTTTGACGTCGACTGTACATGTTACGTGTCTCTTGGCGATTGGCCAAAACTTAGTAGTTAGAATAGTTTTTCCTGTGAAAGTTTGATCATGTAACAGAGGCTATAATTAATTGGTCTCTAGATGTAGGTAACTTGAACACTCCAAAAACAAATTTATTTCATCATTTTCATTTCTTTTCTGTTATTTCTGATATCGCACCTTTAGAATGAAAGTGACCAAATCCTAAATTTTCGAATAAGGAATGTTAAGCTTTTAGGTGTTTTTAATTAAGTACATAATTCATCATTCCAATTTAGATATAGGTTAGGTTAAGTAGATTAGTTAGATTTAATCTATGTACATAAATTGTGGTTTTGAAAATAAATATATATAAAAATGTAATAAAAAAAAATCCAAGTTTGTTTAAAAATTACAACGACTTTAATATATTGGTTGACATATCCTAATCAGAATATTTATAGAATGCCATTATAATGCATTCTAATAAGATGAAAAAGCGGATGCATCTCTTTCACTGTAGGTACAGTCAAAGGTCAAAGTCAAAATAAGGTGTATATTTATAAAAATGCTCCAAACTATGTCCCTGTGCACTTTAATTATGTGTAATAAGAATTTAATTACGTGCAGGGTCCCCCCGGATAACTACCACCGTCTTACCCGTTAACGTGCCGCTAAATAGTACCTACTGTGTTCCGGTTTGGGAGTAAGATAGCCGGTGTGATAACTGGCATAGAGACAATCCATCTAAGTCCTCAGGGTAGGCAGCGCATAGGTGATTTTTTGGTCACTATATCCATGGGCCTCAGTTCCCGCTTTCCATCAGGTGGGCTGAGAGGTCAGTTGTCTACCCCAGCCACATAAAAAAAATGTATATATATATTTCTAAGAGGATTTTTTCGATACATATTTTTGCACTTGACTGTACGTATGTAGGTAGATATGCGTCCGTAGGTCAGACCCTAACTCAGCAGTACCTAAATCTGGTACATTAATTTATCCTTCGTTCTTTCCCGCCTACTGCTTGCAGAAGGACGTAACTCCATTGGATTTACTAGTTAATTGGACTCTTTGTAATCAAGGCAGTCTTATCTGGGAGGCCTTGTGAGATTAAATCAAAGTCTGCCCTTATCAAGCCCTTTTAAGTTAATCCGTCTAGTAATTTAGTGAAAGCAGAAAATTATTAGAAGGAGAAAATAGATATAGTAAAACCACATACGTCATAATACCATAGATCAAGCAAACGTATCTACTTAGCGTGTCAAATGAACTCAGTGAAATCCACTGAGTTGTCCGTCTTTAATCGCAGCTTGCAGCTTTCGGGCGTCAAATTTTGTAAGTTGAAGTGAACAAAAACATTAATAATGCCTCCTTAAGTAATATAGTGTTGTTGCAATTGCAACAACACTAAAAAATATGAATACTCAAGGGCCTGAGACATATTTAAAATCATTGGCAAGTAACAACTTCAGTACAAAATCTGACACGCTCGGCCGCCATACAAATGAATGAACTTGTTTCTTCTATCCAAATCTAATTCTGTGAGTAAAACTATAGCTACTTAATTAATGAAATATACACGAATTTAAATTACTTACCTACATATAAAATAGTTGAAATAAAAAGGCGTGAAAAGGATGTGTGCAAAGCTTGCTTTTATGTGGAGACATAAAACACAGATGGATATGTAATAAACGTGATAGCTCATAATACATCAGAGACGAGTAACATGAGGCGAAAGAAATATTGAGTACAAATAGGTGAGGCGTAGCCTATATTATTATATGCCATCTATTTTATTTTCTATCGAGTGTACTTTATCAAATCCTGTTATTTTCATGTACAGTCAAGGGCATTAATATATATACACTTCCCCATACTGATCCCTTACAAATGTGTCTATATTATATTAATGCACTCGACTGTACCTAGTGTCGTCGATGGGCAAACTAATGGCATTTGATTTAGGCCATGTGGTGACGGCAGTAAGAATACATCACCCCATCTCAACTCTTCCCGCGTGTGTCGTAAGTGTCGACTAAGGGATTGAAGTGTCACTGACCGTTCTTCGATAAAAGATTGATGATGGGCAGCAGCATCCTCATAGTTGACACATTACTGTGATCGCCAATCCGCTTGTGTGGCGATTATGGTAATTTACCTCCTAATGTGTCTATTCTATAAGCATAGTAAATAGGAGAGGCCTACGTCCAGCAGTGGACTAAGACAGGCTGATGGAACTGGATGCACCATAATAGTAACAAAACGTATCATATTTTCAGAGGGATTTTAATTTTCACAGGTGGAAGTAGTCGAGTTACAGTCGACGTAGTTTTATTTGACATAATTAATAATTATCATGCCCACTTGATGGCTACAATTTCTAAAATACGTCAAAAATATATATCTACTTAATTAAATTAAATCTATCTGTACTAATTCCATTACTTAACAGTAAAAACACGCCCGTGACCTTTTCCTCCCCGCTGCGAGGATTATTTCTGAAACAATAACAGCCTGTAAGCCGTTTTTGGGTTTTCCTAATTATAAACGTTACTTCTCCAGGCATTCGTTCATTGAGGTTGAAAATGAATGAAAATATTTTTCTTATGAATCGTTTTTCAGGAAATTCTGACATTCCCTTTCAACCTTTATTATATTTGTTATTGTTACACCTTTAGACGGATAATTTGATAAGTAGTCCTAAGAATTCAGCAAAAGCAAAAATATACAAGAAGATTGTAAATTTTTAATCGCCGTACATAAACCGCTGAAAATGTTAATGATTCCTGCTGAGTTGAATGTATTGTTTCATTACTCACAGCTTGTCAAACTGTAAATAATTACATAATATATCAATACAACAACACCAGCAGTGTTAGTGTTTGTGTTTTATAAATTACGAAACAATAATGAAATAATCGTATCAATTACGTTAAAACGCCTTAACACTTTCATTGCGGACGAGTGCTACGCGCTACGCTCGTAGCCGATCCCGTGACCTCCCACAGAGAACTCCCCTCGGGAGTTCCCCGCGCTCAAAGTGTCAATGGAACGATCTCAAAAAAATGTACCTACCCACAAGTAGTTAAGAGCTTTGATAAAAACAAACTTCCCATTATTGTGCTATGAAGTTCCCGATATAGTTTGACAATCGTGATTTTTGTTTTCAATAAGCCCTTAAGTACAATTTTTTTCTATCGACTCATATGTGTATAAGTATTACAACTTGGAAAGCATAGCGAGACTTAACACTTTCATTGCCAACGAGTGCTACGTCCTAAGCGCGATTTTCCCACTTTGCAGCGAAAATGGACCTCCCACAGAGAACTCCCCCTAGGAGTTCCCGGCGGTCAATGTGTTAATTTTCCGCGCTGTGTTCCTGAAATCTATAATTGCTGACAAATTTTTTTAAGGGTTATAAAATTATAATTTTTCAACTGATAATACATCATAATAATTTGATTTCAAATGACTATGTTAAAAGAACAAATCTATACGCGTGATAATTTTCCCGTAAACTGTACCACAAAGTGCCCTGGCTGTGGAATAGTGGCTGTGACCTGTTTTGCATTTAGTCTTACTACTTAAAAACGAACAATCGTCAATAAAAGCATCGATAACATTCACCTGTCTTAAAAATAAATGCTGGCTAAATAGCAAGAGATTCAGCATTTGAAGCGAGACGAGTAGGTAACCTAGATCGTAAGTCGGTCACCTATCGTTGTCTGGACGGATATTTAAATCCGGCCGCTGGCGATATGTCACGTACAGTTGCCGTCAGTATATATATCGGATATATCGGAGCAACCACGGTGCTCATAAATACATATATATATATATTTTTTATTATTTATTTATTAACATACAAAATATACAGTGACATAAAAACAAAGTCCCACAAAACAGTTTTCACAGTTTGACTGTGGGATCGTGCAGTCTCTACTCTCTTATATAAAATTTTATATATTTTTTTACTTTACGCACAATATCTAATAAGGCTCTAAATTATTTAAATGATATTACTGGCAAGGTCCCTAAAAGAAGTGTTCAAGGATAAAAACCTACATTCTAATACAAAAGGCAAGTTATTCAATACATGTGTTTTGCCAGTACTAATGTATGGCAGCCAAACCTGGGCTCTCACGAAAACCACCATGTCACAATTAGCATGCTGCCAGCGAGCCATGGAGAGGAGCATGCTAGGTATCCGTAAGAACGACAGATGGCGAAATACCCAAATAAGATACAGAACGAAAGTGCAAGATCTCACAAAAAAGACTAAAAGATTAAAATGGAAGTGGTCAGGCCATATAATTCGAGGTGAAGACAAGTGGAGCAAAATTGTCACTCAGTGGTACCCTAGAGAGGGGAAGCGATCCAAAGGAAGACCCCTACTCAGATGGGATGACGACATTGCGCAGGTAGCAGGAGCCACCTGGAACAGAGTGGCACTAGATCGCAGAGAATAGAGACGGTTGGAGGAGGCCTTTGCCGAAGGGCAAGCAGGCAATGAATACAAGAGATGCGAGATAATAGAATTGTAATTTATAGTTTTAAACAAATATGTATATTGTATCTGAAAATAAAGGCTTTTTATTTTATTTTATTTTTATTACTGGCAAGGTAGCTTTTCAGCTTTTTACCGAATTTCACTTTATCTGAACATGCACTCTAACGCCTTGACAATAGGGGCCTGGATGCTTAGCCAAGTTGCCAATCGCTAAGGGCCCGGCCACGACATTGGTCTAAGGCGACCGGGAGCAAGCGAATCCATAAGTAAGAGCGAGATACCAATATGAGAACTCCCTCTCGCACGTATGGTTTTCCGTTAAGACGGTCGCCTTAGATCAATGTCGTGGCCAGGACCTAACGCGTAGTAGCGTATCGTAGTTTTCCCTCTCTGTGATTCTTTCATATTTATAGTGCGACAAAGAAAGTTAGATGCCATTTGTTTACGATTAACGATTAAGCGTTAGCGATTGGCAATTTGTCTAAGCACCCTGCTCGGATATTTGTGAACACCATGGCCGCTCCTATATATCTGACAGTGACTATACTTCCATGTTTATTTTTTATATCTATTGGCATTGTTGGAGGTCAATAGATATCATAAGTACATTGATAAACTATATGATATCTATACCCAGATATTAAGTGCTAATTTGGGACGGTGAAACCCAATTAGGTATACAGATGGTGTCAGATTGCTCGAGCATGCTCTCATCTTGATTCCGTACAATGAGAGCGATACACAATATTGAACAGAATACATATACATATATATATGAACTAAGTATATAAAGTAATTAGACTTATTTGACACTCTTTTCCACTACGTTTAATTATGTATAAATTTTATAATGGTACCTTCTCTAGCGGGAACACAGCAATTGGCTGTGGTTATCTATCAATTTCTTGGTTACTGTAGCGAGCCTAAATTTCGAAGATTTGAAAGATTCCACCCTCCTCTCCACCAAGATTGGCACAATGATCACACTTCACCACCCGCATCCAGCAGACTCCATCGTTCCTTCGACACCAGGGTGCTTAGCCAAGTTGCCAATCGCTAGCGCTTGCTAGCGCATCGTAGTTTTGCCTCTTTGTCGCACTAATATGAAGGAGTGACAGGGAGGGAAAACTACGATGCGCTAGCAAGCGCTAGCGATTGGCAACTTGGCTAAGCATCCAGGTCATCAGTCAACAACTCCAGCACAAACACACGAACAGAAAATTCTCCAGCATCTTTACATTCAATGCCAAGAGCGCCACTGGGGAGTTATCGGTAATTTTGTTCACATGCCGCCGACTCCAGGGGGGAGTTTATCACTATACTATTTGCAGTGCCAGGACAAAAACAAAGGCTATTCCTTCATGCCAGCCGACGTTAATTGTATAGTGCATAACTCCCCTGGGGAGCCGTGTGGCATGTGAATAAAGTTATCGAGGACTCCTTAGTGGCGTTCTTGGATTGGAAGTAGCGTACATCATTGTACAACAACAGGTTGGCGTGCAGCGATAACCTAGGTTTTTGATCTGGCAGTGAAAGTGTTAACTTTTCGGTTCTTTTATTCCATTCATTCCGCCATTGTTATTTCATTTTCCAAGTTTCCATACTTTGATTCTCTCTGGCATTATCTTCCGACAGAGGCTTTATTCACCCTTGACAAAGGTTCCACAGGTACCCATCACGCGTCAGCAATTTTTAAGCCAAATTAGACACCAGATGCCTAGGTACCAGGTATACCTACTTACAATCTTTCTATCGAATATTTGAATTTTATGCGGATGTGGTGAAAATTTTACACAATTGTCACATTGCGTGTTACATTAAATAAAATTCAATACTTATAAAACGTAGTCGAAGGATGACGATAAAACTAGGAATCAAAACTATTATCCAATATACTGCTGAGTTTAAAAATTCATCTTCTACTTGTGTAAATTATTATTCCGTTTTTTTCTCCTCACTTACACGTTGGCTACGAACGCTGTAAAAGGTTCGAAACATCGGGATGTTTCTAGTTAACACATTGAGCGCGGGGAACTCCCGAGGGGAGTTCTCTGAGGTCCATTTTCGCTACAAAGCGGAAAAATCACGGGATCGTTGTTATAAGTGTTAATATACCTTATATATTCCGTTTCTATCGTTTTATTTTATTATTGGTAGTTTTGTAGACCGAAAGTGTTAGGTACACCTTAATCGAACGATTTTAAAAGGCTATGCTTCATTTTAGGTACTGTTGTTGTCCTGCGAAATTGAAACTATTAAATTAATTTATACATTCGTGAGACATAATAACTATATATTTAAACGGTTAAACTCACGGGTATTTAGTCACTACGCGCAACATGTTTCGGAGAGCCTAGGTCTCCATTACCAAGCACTGAGTCCGCGATCGCGAGCTGTTAACTACACAGCCATTCAAATAAAAATATTCACAGATTCAATCATTGTAACATTCCAAATCCCAAAACAGCCAATGTTGCGAACGCAACCTTTTTTATATAATATTACATTCATGCAGTAGCTAAACGCATCTTCGGCTCGCCTACTATTCGGAAGCTTCTTCTAAGCTCCAATAGCAGCGCTCCACATACGCTTTCCCGCGGCCAATTAGAATTAAGTTAGAATAACGTTCATACTCGTAGTTTCAAATCTTGCAAATCACTCTTTCATCATCATCCATACCAACCACTTGTACTCAACCGTTATATTGGCAATATCTTTTATAAACCAAAGTACCTATTGGATTATACCAAGTCTTCTACATATCGAAGTTTTATTTATACGAGTCGTCGAGGACACCTACGGCGGCTACATATGATCCGGCTCGAAGGACCATATGTAGCCGCCGTAGGTGTCCTCGACGACTCGTATAAATAAAACTTCGATATGTAGAAGACTTGGTATAATCCAATAGGTACTTTGGTTTATAAAAGATAGTGCCAATATAACGGTTGAGTACAAGTGGTTGGTATGGATGATGATGAAAGAGTGATTTGCAAGATTTGAAACTACGAGTATGAACGTTATTCTAACTTAATTCTAATTGGCCGCGGGAAAGCGTATGTGGAGCGCTGCTATTGGAGCTTAGAAGAAGCTTCCGAATAGTAGGCGAGCCGAAGATGCGTTTAGCTACTGCATGAATGTAATATTATATAAAAAAGGTTGCGTTCGCAACAGCCAAATTGTTTATTTTATTCTCGAATCGAATTGTTATCTAAATGTACCTATGCACGTTAGTGAACATACACAGAAAGTGTATGAACACACAAAGTGTTCAATGTGCTAACCTGCTAACGAACTAGACAAACAAACAATATGCCAGTGAATAATCAATTTGTTTTTTGTGTGTTCAACGAAGGGAACTATGGATAAAAGGAAAATAATGATTCCAATACACCGTAGACACGTTTCATGGACGCTCATTTTGCTTTTGTCTGTCGCTTCGTAAAATGGCGGCTTCTTATAGCGCGATGTACATTACGAAATGACTTGGCTTATTTACGTGTTTATGACTTGTATGAATGCCTTTTACTGGTTTAGTAGGTATGTTCTTTGTTTGTACGCAGATAGATATATTATTGAGAGCGCCGATTTGCATTTCTAGTGGCTTTATTTACTACGCAAAAAAGCAACATTCTAAAGTTTAGATATATAGATTTAGGTACTCTAAATGAAGGGTCCACGGAAAAAACATGTCTAGATCTTATGAAAATCTGGACAAATTTGTATCTTATTCCGTTATTTTTCTTCTGAAGTTTGTATTGACTAGACATGTTTTTTCCGTGGACCCTTCAAATAATATATTAGTTTATATTTTTGAGCATTCTTATACAATGGCACAGCACCCACTAAGTTGAACAAATCTTATTAAACTGTCTGGAGTGCGTTGTTGACCGTTCCGATTTGCATCCGCTGCATATGCAATTGTGCAGTGCTCATGAATACTATGCAGGCTATTACTGCATTCTTCATATGAATTATACATCTTTTGCTATTAAATTTAAGCCTGGGTTATTAAGCTTGCAATATAGTCGAATATTTTGCTATAATTGCTATAAACTTCGTATTTTGATAATTTTGAATGGTGTTTGTCAAAAATAGGTAATATTTTATACAGTTATTCCATAACAGTACCTACCTACTTTACTTTATGTTTATACTAACTAAAATAAATAAAAAAACGGTCAAGAGCATGTTCTGCCATGCTCAGTGAAGGGTTCCGTAGTATTCGGCCGATTGTGTTCGAATTCGAAATAGTTTATAAATTTTAAAGTTCTCTATAAGCCTTATATTCAAGATTTTTCCCATATTTTTCAGACACACGGATCAAAAGTTAGAGGAAGAAAAAATTTTTTTTACTCTAGAGTGGT